>VZTL01000743.1:0-22132 GCA_013400535.1 Scopus umbretta
GTGATCCCAATAAGATCATAGCCCTGCGACTACACACGGAGCTCTAACTCATCATGTTTATGCCCATGCTGTGTGCATTCGTGTACAGACACTTCAGAGAGGCATCCCAGAATGCTGATTTCCCAGAAAAGGTCTGGGTTTTTTAACCTTTACATTCACTGCATTTCTCAAGGAACTTGGAGCCCAAGGAGGAAGGAAGAGTTGAAACTGCACTTCTGTAACATCAAAAGCTTGGGTTCATCCATCTCCCTGCACGGTGAGGTGCTAGAGTGCCTAAGCATATACATCTGTTTTCACAGGTCTACTCAAGTGGACCTTTCTGGGGCAGGGGATGAGGGGGAAGATAGGAATAAAGAAAGGAAAAGAAAAGCAGCTGTCAGGGAGGGAGTGTGTGCACTGTGATTGTCTGTGAAGCCCCATAGTCTAGTGGAACTGAACAAGTTTGGGTGGGCAGAGAGGGGCACGGGTTGCTGAAGTCTACACAGCATTGCTCCCTGTGGAAGGTATTTTCTATTCTTCTCTTGCCATTTTTAAGAGGTACAGTGAAGGACTCCGAACGATCTCAGATCTGAAAACCATCAAACTTAGATATGGTAAAGACAGTATTCATCAAAATAGATATCTTTGGAGGAGCATATGAGTGAATTAAAAAGCACCCTTCTCTCTTGAACGACACTGAAAGAAGGAAGGAAGACTCAAGGGTGTATAAGATGATGGGGAAGCAATGGTAAACAGGGTGTGTGTGCATTCTGACTTTTTGCTCAGTACTGCAATTAAATAATGTTTGCATTTCTTCAAGCTACCAAGATTGTGTGCCAGAAGAAATGTAAAGTGAAAGCCATGCTACAGAGGGATTTATCAGTCTCTGGCAGTTAAGTGTTGAGAGTCTCTCTGTATATAAATGCATAAAAATGGAGGATTACTCATGTGGTTAGATTACCTGCTATTCAGATTCAACCCATACCTCGCTGCTTTAGAAGCTTTGAATGGCACTGCAAAACTTGTCTGAAGAAAAATGTCTGTATGTATGTATTTTCAACCATATTTTATTTGAACCATGATTTGAGAAATAGTGGTCAAAACTGTTACCAATTTCTTGGAGAATAAATGGCAAATACAGGACTTTGGGACCAAAGGCTGTTGCGTAGTCCATACAGGGCACTTACTGTGCATCTGTGAGAAATTATTTGTTATATGATTAAAAATCAGGTTAAATACAGGCTTCTGCATTTTTCTTAATGGCTGGCATTTTGTAGGTGACTTTTATGCTGTTAGTGCAGTGAGGGATGAGGTTTCCTTTGGGGCTTTTTACTGAAGCACCAGCCGTTGGAGACACCATAAGGATCAGGTGAAGCTTGCATTGGTTGTGGCAGTTCTGATGTCCTTTTTTCTTAGGTTGGTTTGTAAAATGGAAATCAAGTACTTAAGCAGATTACATGATCCCTTATAATTGTTTTGATCACTTTTTTAAAAAAAAAAAAAAGGAAGGCAGAGTATAAATAGATATCTGACTCATCATTTAAATGTGTGTATGTGTGTATATATAGGCGCTATGATTTCTCTCTTTAATACAATATATCAAAATAGCTCTTCTGAAAAAAATTCTATTGCAAATTTTCAGTCTTCTCTATGGTGTTGGTCTGAGGGGATGGCTATAGCAACCTGGAAATCTCTTACTAGAGATTATCATATTTTCATCCCTTAATTTGCAGAAAGGATGAAATGTTGCATTAGTTCAAACTGTAATTCAGTGTACAAATCAACACTATCAGGCTCTTGTGTAGGAAAAATTTCTTCCTATTGTTTCTAGACTCAGCTGTTTACCTCTCCCTTGAAACTAATTTTAGCCCATCTAAAACATGCAGATTTTTTATTTTTGTTTGTTTGCTGGTTTTAGGGGAAGGTGGGAGTGGGAGGTGGTTGTGATATTGGCATAGATTTAACGTTTACAGCAGAGGTAGTTTTCATCAATTTCTGACAAGGGAATCAAAGTGTTCTTTTTTGGAAGGAGAGATATTGCTTTTCCTTATAAATGATTGACTGTTTTGTGGTAGTAGTCTTTATTTATTTGGCTCTCATCATGAAGAATAGCAAACTTATTCAAAATCTTAGTACATCAAAAATATGTCAATACATAAAACATAAGTACTATTCCATACTACAGTCTATGCAAAAAACTATGTTAATAAGATGTGAAGGTTGCACAGCTAAGAAGTCAGAAAACATAAATGATAAGATTCTAGCAGCCACATTAACTGAGCCACATTTCACATCCTCTATATTTTATGAAATGCCTTTGACAACATAAATCAGTAAGAGAAGGTGCTATATATGTGCAACACGGCTCAGTTAATGTTGCTTTTGGAACCTTAACATCTATATTTTCTGACTGGAGAGTTTTTTAATCATGTAATCTTAGTAGTTTTTTACATTCTATTTTTTTATAGTTTCTCTTTTTTAAAAGAGAGGAAAATTGCCTGTACTAATAATGGGTTAGCTCGTGTTGCTTTGATTTAAGCTACAGTAAAAAGCAGTATATAGAGAGTCCCTCATGACAGGTACATATTTGGTGCCATATACATTGCTCTGACAACTGGTGTAATCATGCTGCTATGCACTTTTTGAGGAAAAGGGGACTACAGGCATGTGTTTGAAGTCCTGTCCTTTCTGTCCTGCACGTTAACAGTAGTACAGGCTATGACTGCATTGCAGACTGCAGCGTGTTGTAAAGATACTTGAGCTACCTTTTTAAACGAACTGGCTTGTATACAAGAAGCAGTCTGTTTACAAGAGTGTGGATCTCCCTCTGACCTAATTCACCCTTCTGTGGAGCACAGCAAATTAGCCTAGCACAGCTTTTGGTGTAGGCTCCTTCCAATACCTGAGCTAGTTTGCAGATCTGTGTACTGCACTGCAGTCTTCAACATAGACATACATTTAATGATGCTGCAAAATCCTCTACCTTGCAATCCGGGATGGGGATTATTGTGCTGTGACACAGAAACATGCTTTTTATCCATTTGCTTCCTTGCTCTGGGTCACAGGGTGGACCAGTAGCAGGCCCAGTGTTAAAAATTTAAAGGCACTTAATAAGATTTTAAGGTTCGTACTTCAACGTAAAGGCAAGCAGTCTAGGAGAGACAGTAACATAGGTGAACGTTGTGACCAATGTATTGTCAAAAGGTCAAAGCTAAGTGATAAGAAGTAATAGAATTTATAGAATGTATGAATAAAATGCCTTAGCGTCAAGATTTCTGATTCACCTCTGATTAATAGCCTTGTCACTAACACCCAGCTTTTTACTTGGTTTCCTTTTAGGATTTTTTTTTTTTTTGTTATTCAGTGGGAAGGACTTGTAGCCTTCATTAAGACTGTGTGTGCACAAGCATGCTGGGGTTGGCCATGGTCATCTGAGGCAGGAGACCACGCTGCACTAACTATGATAGAATATTCCACTGAATGTGTGCCGGAGAACTTCCCTATGCTGTATAAGCATACTTTTCTTCTTTCTGTAATCCAGCTAAACATACAGATGAAGACCTGGGCTTACATGAACTCAAAAGTTCTAGATATGAACCAATTTTTTTTTAAGTATGTGAAAGCCAGAGGGTTAGTTTTCCCTTGTAACTTTCTATTCAAAAGTAGGGAGAAATGCATGGTTTGAATGTTTGGGGAAAATATTTATGCTTTGGCAGAGGTCTGGTTTTGGAAATCTAAGACTGAAGCAGTAGATGTTTCAGAAGAACACTGGAGTTTTATTTGAAGGTTTGATCGGAACTGTGTGACAGCTTTCTTTATGGTTATTACTGAAGTGACCACTGTAAAATTGAAATAATTATAATTAAATTTGGCTGTAACGTTTTGTTGACTGAAAGAACGTACCGTTTTACTCCTGGTGTGGAGTACCCAGTGGTGTGTTTATTTTTCCCTGGGAATCCCACTCACTGTAAGTTTTGTATTCTATGTAGTTGGCAGTGTTAGAGTTGCTAGGAAAGTGGAATGTTAATGATGATCACCTTTCTGAAGATGGTACTTGTTTCACAGCTTCAGGTCTGTTACACTGTTTCTCAGCAAAGTAGGCCATTGAATCAAGTAGTGTCACCCTTTCTTCTGACTGCCACCCCTGCCTCTGGAGTTCAGCTGTTCTCTCTGTAAGCAGGGCTTAATTCTAATCAGGCCAGATGCAGCCTTTCCTTCCCACCCCCCCGCCGCCTCAGATTTTTATATCATGACACTGGTTTAAAAGTTCTGAACTGTGCTGTTGCCTGCTACGGACATTATCCAGGGTCTGCCTTACTTTTTGGGTACCAAATAGACTGGAGAGAGAAGCAATGACTGATGTTGCCAGGACTCTTTCCATGTGGTGAGCATGTCATGGTGACTGGCATGTTCAGGTGGGTCCCAGAGTGACTTGGCAGAGCTTTTTGTGATAGGGGACATGTAAAGTTTCTTCCATTATTGACTGGATCTAGCCATTAGGATGGTTTAAAGTGCAGTAGCTGCATATGACTGGTATTATTAGCGTACCTATGCTAACACACTAATTCGGTTACATTTTAATTTTAAAAATTATTATAATGACTGTAATGCTGTCTAATGATCCTTCTCCTTTGACATCAGTTATGGATTATGCATGCAAAAATTGCTTAAAACTTCCATTACTATCAAGGTATTACCTGGACAAAGAATGTATGCCACAAGACCCCTTGTTCAAGCAAGAATTAAAGCTAATGGGCTAAGTTATAGGTTTAATTGGATTTCTCCCACCTCGTCATTCTGGCTGCCAATTTTGTTCCTGTCTTATTCCCATCCTTTCCTTGTTCACATTCAGAGTGTGAATCTGAATTTCATCACTGATGGTCGGTCATACATCTCTCAAAATAATGCTATTTGTACTGTGCAAATCAGATAGGAGGCAAAGTAATTATTACAGTTTCTGTGCTTGCCTAGAAGTAGATTCAAACTTGGTTCTGTTCTCTTGGACTGTCCCAAGAATGTGCGTGTTACCACAGGCATGCTGAAGTTTCCCAAATTCTCATCTCCTGCATTGTGTGGCCACAAAGAATATGGGTGTAAGGGAGGAAGGGTTTACCTTATGAAGAAAGACGATGCTTGGGTCATTCACTCTAAGTGTTGTAAGTAATTGGCTTCAGATTTGTTTTGTTCTGGGGAGATTTTAATTAAGCTTTTTTATATGCTGCTTAATAAACATTTGTCCATAAGCGGTATCTTGTGATCCCCATCAGTAAAGCAGGAGGATTAATTTGCATGTTGTTGTTTGTAATTTATTTAAATAGCCACAGAAATTATACTGAGTGTTCTGCTAAGGCAGCAATGATGGGTCTCTGTGCTGAAGACTGTAGCGTTAGGATTATTGTTGCATTTTGGGAGTTTGAAAAAACAAAGCAAAACCAGTTTGGATTGGCAGAATATGGAGGAAAATTCCAATATAAGTAACTGATACATAAGGTCAGAAGAAGATCCCAGTACCCTTTTTTACACAGTGTCTGGAAGCAGATTGCTAGAGAAAAAAACAGTAAGAAATTGGAGCCGTCTCCCAGCTTCTGGCAATCAAGGTGTTACTGCCTCTTCAGGTTGCCTACATTTGTTACTTAGTACCTCGCACACTACATTTTCATTGCTTTCACACAGGACACAAATACGCATTGCAAAGAGGCGGTTAGAACGGAGGCATGGCTATATCAGGTCAGAGCCAGGGTTCGTGTAGCCCTAGTGGAGGCTCTAATTGGATGCCTAGAGAAGAGTCAGAACAAAGGAAGCGTGTGGTACTTCCCCCCAATAATCTCTAAGCCTCCAGCCATTTTCAGTTCAGAGACTTCCTGAGCCAGATGTGGCTCTACATATTTGGGAACCCTCAGAGTATGTATCTTTTGCGAATTTGTCCAGTCTTTGCTTGAGCCCACATAAACTTTCAGCTTTCAGAACACCATTTGGCAAGAAGTTTCAAACATCTGCTACCTCTGTGACTAGAGACCCTATCTCTCTTGTTTTGAAGTTTGCTTCTACCATTTAGTGCCTCCTAATTGTTGTGTTGGACAAGATGGTTTTGTAGCTTTCTATCACATTCTTACTTCCTGGTGTCTATTCTGTGCTCAAAGGGTTGTAGCTTCTTTGCATGGAAACTGCTCCATATCTTTGATCATTCTTGTTACATTTCACTGAACCTTTGTGTTTGACCCTTCCTAGTAAGTCCAGGAAGTCTGTAGAGAGGGATTTTTCCTTTGCAAAAGCTGTGTTGATGTTTCCTAATTCTGATCTTCATTCTTGTCTGTCCTGATTTATCCAGAACAGTCATTGGTCCTTTATGGTCTTAAATTACTCAAATTTCTGCTGCCTTTTTTTTTTTTTTAAGCCGTACTCCAATTCTCACTTACCAAGACAGCTCCAAGTTAGAGGCTGTGTACTGTCATTAGTAATTCAGCTATCTCATTATTGAATTTGTTTAGACCTCTGGGGTGATACTGTACGGTCTTGAACATTTCTTACCGTTCATTTGTCAGTTTGTTCCATGAATAATCCCATCATATTCAAACACATTCATTGAGTCCCTCACAAAGGAGTACTCCAGCGTGGGAACCTCCCAAGATTTTTCCACAGTGCACACTAGTGCAAAAAATTTGTTAAGCTACTCTGTGATGGCCCTGTTTTCTGTGAATCTCCTTTTATACCTTGATCATCACTTGGCACTTCAGACTCTCTGGCAGACCTCCTGCTCCTGATGTGTTTGAAGAAATGATTCATTACTCATTTGATTCCCTTTCCTAGTTCCTCCAGTTCTTTCTGGCCTGCTGTATTACATTTGAAGTGCCAGAGTTTACAGTCTTCTCTGTTTTCCTCAATTGGACTTGGTGTCAGCTTATTGAAGGATGCCTTTTTGCTTCTAGAAACCTGCAATGAGCCATGCTGATGTCCCTTTGCTCTTCTCAAGTCTTTCTTAATAGGTGGTGAATATTGGTTCTGTACTTTCCATTTGGTTGTTGTTAAGCAGCTTTGATGCTGCCAGTCAGATTTTATTTCTCATAGCTGTCTGTTAGAGCTTCCTTTTAACAAGCTTTCTCCTTTTTATGTAGTTATACTTTTTGAAGTTAAGCACAACAGTAGTAGATTCCTTGGTTTTCATTGTTCCTGTAGGGATGCTCAATTTAACTGTGTTATGGTCACTGATGCGTAGTGGTTCTGCAGCTGTAAGATGTAGAAGTAGATGATTCCTGCTGCTCAGGACTGAGCCAAAGGCACTGGCTCCTTGTGCAGGCTCCCTAACCAGCAGCTTCATGGAACAGCCTTTGGCAGTTACCTGGTACTTCGGTCTCCGCTTTGTAGTCCGCTTGCTCAGTCTACGTGGGAGGACTTGAAATCTCCCTCTATACAATCTTGCACCATGCCTTTGCTGATTTTGCTCGATGTGCTGCTGTCAGTGTCGCCATAGCCATGCCTGGTGGTCCCAGCACTCACTCCTCCTGATCCAACCAAGCTTCAGGCCTTTGCTGCTTGGTGAGGTGGAGTTTTGTTTTGATTTGTTTCTAAACTGTGTAGCTTATACTATTACTTCATCAGCAGCTGTCTTCCCTGTGTATTTGTATTCTAGGATGATGCAAAATAGCAACCAGCTAATTGTCTACCTTCTCTTAGATTTCTGATACGGCCACTGCTAGTCCTTTTGTTTGAGAGTTGATGTTCCAGTGATCTAGTTTTTCTTCTACTCCCTGCCCCCCGCCCCCTCTTTGTGTAGAAGGCAATGTGTTGTTGAATTTTCTTCTTGCCGCCCTATTTACTCTGCAGTCATCTGTGTGTCTGTTTTCATTCTTTGACTTTTCTTGGCATCTTCACTTGATGACCCGTGTCTTCATTTGTCATAGCAATGCCATGCTTTTGAACCAAGTGTTCTAATCCCATCTCTTCAGTTTAGAATTCCCTTTTCTTGATCCTTAGGTACTAGTGACCTGGCTCCTATGTTCAGGTGAGCTCCAGCCCTCCTGTACAAGTGTCTTTATTCTAAAAATATTCCGGTCCCTGATGAATCTGATCTCTTGCTTTGTCACCATCCTGTCAACTGGGCATTCAGATTCTATTATTCTTCTTTCCAGAAGCCTGTATTTTGCTGTCAGGATATCTTTCCTTTTCTTCCTAGTGTTACTGGGACCCAGATGGACCACAACATAGATTTCTCCTCAGCGTTTCCTAGGAACCAGTCCAGGCTTGGTGACCTTTGCAGCTGATGGGCAAATCACCATGTGGTCTTCTGTCAGATCCCAGACCCCAGCTGTCTGTTTGCCTGATGATATTCCAACACACCCTTTTTAGTTTGCATTATAACTGCTTCATTTATGCATCAGCAGGGAGAGGGTATTTGTCAGAAAGGGTTATTTGGTCACAGAAACATCTAACTGCCTGTGAAACGATGGTGAAGGAGATGGAAGTGCAAGCAAACAGAACAAGTGCAGAAGTGGGGTTACAGTGCTGACCTCAGGAGTTAGCAAGAAGCAGGGCTAGCAACTTCTGGCAGAAGCAATAGGAACAGATCAAGTTGTGATAGTAAAACCAACCTACACGTGTGTTTAAATTTGACTTGATATTCTTATTATCACTTAGCAAATATTACTGTATTGTTGAATGACTGTAGTAAGTTAACTTTAGGTAGAACAGGTATATGTTTACATGTTGAGTAAACAGATTTGTCAGTGTATCAGAGACTCAGTGGGAACAATTCAGAGATCAAAGGAAAAGATGTGCTCGGGCATCTGAGACATTTGCTTAGGGCAGGGATGTGCTGGACCAGTGGGAGGCCCATTCTAGAAGAGAGGAGTCCTGTGTTGCATCTGTCATTCATCTGAAATGGTACTGAATACCAGTGTTTGGAGAAAAGCACAGGTACCTAGGAAAGGGTCGATACACAGTATCAGGAGCTTGTTGAAAGTATACTCTTTCAACTAGCTCAAGAAAATGTCAGTGTCTATGATACAAGGCTTACAGACTAAACTGATGCGGAAAATTCCTCTGTTATAATTGACCTGCTTTTGATTATAACTTAAATTCTCAGTGTGGGAGAGGTTCTCAGTGCATTATACATGTACTGATTTGTCTGTTAATAGGACTTGTAACAGGTTATTTTGTGTTGCACTGGTGGTGTGGGTTTTTTGTTGCTGTTTTGGGGTTTATTTTTTGTTTGGCTTTTTTGTTGTTTTGTTTTTTGTTTTGTTTGGTTTTGGGTTTGTGGTTTTTTTTTTTTTAGATTTATCTTAGTAGGGGGGAGGAGACTGAGAGAGATTGAACTTGACAAAAGCAAAAACCTGCCAAACCCTACATTTTTTTTTTGTGTAAGGCTTAGACACAAACGCTAAAAACCTGAGGGTTGTGGGCAAAGTGTTTCACAAAAAATTAGTACCTTATCACTTAAAGGGGGAGGGGGGGCACATTTCTCTCTGAATATGTCTTTTGGAATTGTGCACTTTTTTCCACAATTCTACTTTTGGGTCAGCATATCAGTGTGATTCCTCTGTTGATTTGCCTCAGTAGTGTGCCTATGGAGAGCAAACATTTAAAATAACTGCTTTTGTATTTTAAGGCTGGGCATTATGGGATCGTGATGTTCAGAAGTGTAGCATTTTCCTTAGAAGCTCTTCCTGAAAAGAGTAACTATACAGAGCACTTGGGCTTACTCCTCCTGCTCAGGCAAGAGGATTTAAGGGCTTGCATTAACTGCTGAGTAAAAGAGTAGGGCTGTTGGGTCAGGTGTGTAGCTGAGGATACTACATCTCGTCAGGTTAGCCATACAGATGTGACATAGCTTGATTTCAGTGTCCTCCTGCCTCAACTCATGCATTTGCTTTGCTTGGCTCTTCCAACAGATACCGCCTCAGTATGGTCAGCAAGGTGTAAGTGGCTACTGCCAGCAGGGCCAGCAGCCGTACTACAACCAGCAGCCACAGCCTCAGCATCTGCCACCCCAGGCACAATATTTGTCGCAGGCTCAGCAGAGGTACCAGGCTCAGCAGGTAAGCGCTGTCCTCCACTATTGACAATCGCCCTGGAGCCAGAAGTATAAAAATGGTCTGTGCGAAATGAATAAAACCCACCCGACCCCTGTTGGAGAGAACAGTGGTAAAAACAAAATTAAATAAACATGGAATCAGACAAAATCATTCTGAAAAGTCTTTGGGAGTATACACACAAATACATCTGCACACACTTTCAGGCTTTATTTTATATCAGCCTTTTTGAATAAAGCCAGTATATATGCCCCAGCAACTTTTAATTCTGCTTTTAAAATGAAGTAACAGCTTCTTGATCAGAAGTCAGTGGAGGCTGGAGGTTTTCCTTGTTTTTGTTTTCCCCTCACAAGACAAATGTTGTTTTGAGCTCCTGTGTCTAACGTGCTCGCTACCATTTTGTTTTTCGGGTTGCTTCATGTGAGGATAGATGAGTTCAAGACGTTTTGGAGCTACTTTGTCAAGAGAGCTTCCTAGGAGATGTTTTTAATTGATATTACAGCTATTGATTTGAAAGTTGTCAGTTTGCACATCCAGTTAGTGAAACCGCGTAATTCAATATGCATTGCAGTTCTCGAATCATGCTTTATGTGTTAGCCATTAAAATTAATTTAAAATTATTCAGTTTTTAACTAAGATCAGAAATGGTAGTGTATGGGTCTACTTCCCAGAGCTTGAGGAAACATCCAGATTGTAGATACTGAACAAAATGGATGTCCACAGCTGATGCAGCTGTATGTGTAGGCTCGGTTCTGTCTGCAGTCTCAGCTCTGTTAATCACAGAGAGGTGATCTGGAAACGGAAGGATGAAACTAAAGCATACTCACCATCCTGGGAAATCTAACAAAAGTGAGTTGCTCAAGACTGGGTATTAGTGGAAGCATCAGCACTTGCTGCAAATCACTGGGGAATTCTGTCAGGCATGGTTGATTAACATTTTGGGATAATGCTGGTGGAATGTAGAAATCTTAGCTTGAAATAAAAATAGTGTGTAAAATAAACTAACAAAAGATGCTGTAAGTAGCAATGATACAGGAGGCTCCCCTCCTTTGATTTTAAAATAAAGCTATGATAATTTCACCGTGTAATTACATGTTAATTTTTCTTCATCTACATTTTAAAATTCCATTGAGAATTAACTTTTTTCATTAAAATGCTGGATGGTTTATGAAATAGAATTCTTAATTGTATCTGTGATGTTCTTGTAAATGTCACCACTTTCCATCTTTTGGATTATATGTATCTGCAACTTTAAAGATTGCAGTTGTGTCTTTAAATTTAATTTTCTCTCTTTTTTGCTTTGGCATTAAATGCTTGATTTCTCTATGACTTGAAAATACTGTTCATAAGCATCTTGGTAAAGTCTTAGCAGATAAAATCCTAGTAATACAGCCTATGAGATAGAAGAAACACAGCTGCTGCAATGTCTACATATCACAGTTTGTAAAATTGAAGTGGGGGTTTTTTGCTGCCTTGGACACCTCATCATATTTTAAATACTGTCAGTTGACTGGATCGAGTATTTTAGTTTAAAAAATATACAAAACATACTAACTGTACAGGACTTAAGAAATAACAAGATGCTGATTTATCTGTTGATACATGTTCCAATTACATCATTTGCTATCATAGCCAGTAAAGTGAAGGTTTGTGCAATGAAGTGAAGGGGTATTGTAGAAGAGAATAAAGGCAAAATGAGAGTAAAGCCTTCCATATGTTACGGACTTCAGAGAACTGAGATGAAAAGAAAGGCAGGGACAGATTCACAAACAGAAGATACCAGCCTTGATGTAGCCACATTTCTTCTTTGAGGATTTGAGGGTACGTTGAAGGAGTGTCTGAATCCAGGCTCCAGGGGTGATACAGGTATCTCAAGGTCAGTAGGCATTTCTGTCTGAATCTGCAAATTCAGATGATGCATTAGGTCCTCACCAACACAGCCCTGTGGTTGGTAATCCTTAGTGTGAGAATCGCACCTGAAATTCTTCGTGGTTTGTGAATGGTTGGTTGGTTTTCCTGTTCTTCAGAGGTGGTCAGCCTCTTAAGTTTTTAACTGATCCCAGGTTCTGAATTAACAAGGCTTTTCCTGGAGTATTTGTGTGTAGATGGGATTATTTAATGTAAGTAATTAGTCCTTAACACCATGAGGCATGCTCCTTTTCTTTTCCCTGCCTCCAAATTGGTTCCATGGCTGCTCTTCCCCGTGTTTCAAGAAGGGTCATCAGGTGAACACCACCTCTGTAATGTTTCTCTGTTAAACCTCACTACTGTGTTTTCCCGTTCTTTGAGAACTAGTCTAGAAAACAAATTCCTGACACGAGAAGTTGAAGTATATACTCTAGACACTTCAGCAACAGTGTTCTTTCTCTGCTGATGATGCATAGTACAGGTACCGTCAAGTGGTAACCAGTGTACAATATGAAAATTAATACTAGGATAACAAAAAAGTTGGGAGTGTATGTCAAATTCTGCTGCTGAGACAAAAATTTTAAAAACCACGCGTATTTAAGCATACATGTCTCTGCTTATACGAGACTAGTTATCTTTTGAAAATAATTTAAAAATTAGATTTTACTTGATTAAAACTTTAGCAAGATAAATAGGAGCAGGTATTCATATAGTTTTAGGAGTTTTAACGGCGGAATTCACTGAGTTTGATATATGGCAGCCTTACAAAGAGAAAGCCCGAGGGAGATCTTACTGCTGTTTACAGCTACCAGATGGGAAGATGTAAGAGAGGATCAGAGCCATCTCGTCTCAGAGGTGCACAATGGAAGGACAGGAGGTGGTGAGGACAGACTGAAACAAGGGAAGTGGCAACTTGGTAAAAGAAAAAAACCAAAATTACCATCAGGGTTTTCAAACGCAGGAAGGAGTCCAGAGAGACTGGAATCTCCACCCTTAGAGATACTAAAATTCAACTAGACAAAGCCCCCAAACACCCTGTTCTCGCTAGACTTGCTTTGAACTGGAGGTTTGACTCTATGACCTCTCTCTGAAGGTCTCTTTGAACCCATGTGATTCTGTGTTGCTGTGACTTAATATTGGCTTTACATATTCTAAACAGAATTTAAATATAAACCACAAAGTCATAAAATCTCTGTTGCACCAGTTGGTGTATCTTATTCCTACTCTTAAAAATATCAGTACATCCTGTTTATATAATCTTGTCAATTAGAAAACTGAGGTAGTCTTAGTCATACAATCCATCATCCTTTCTGTCATCCTTAGTTTTGCTCGCTCTTTCCAGCTTGCAAATGAATTTCCTCCATGTCTTCTGTATTCTTCATTAACCACTTTCTTGTCTTTTATGTTGATTTTGTTGCTTTTTGCACCTGGCGTTGCTGTAAAGTTCTAGTTTTGAATGGTCACAACTTTGAGGAATGTATAAAGTCAATTATGTCAGGATGTTGGCCTCGAAGAGAAGCTGGCTTCTGAAGATGTTTTTGCCTCATGCTGACTAGCTGGAATGATGGGAGAACTTTAGACTACAAGTGTTTTTCCTGGAGACCATGGTTGGGTCATGAAAGAAAATCTTGTTTTGGAGATTATCTAGATGGAAGTTGTGTTTGTTCTGGATGTATGATGGACTCTTTCTTGCCACTGGTTTCCTTTTATATAAAACCGTGTAGTGTGATATACTGGGTGTTCTATTATGGAGAGAAACCTGATATTAATTTTATACGGATAATGTTTTACTCTTGCTATTTTAGATATAACGTGTGCAAGCTTCTGAGCTTCTGCAGTCAGGTGTTACTCTGAGTGTTCTGCCTTGGAATTGGTACTCATCTTCATTTCTGACGAATTGTGGAAGTGTGAAGCCATTTCTCCTTTTCCTTGACTCGCTTGAATTCAATATTCAGTCTTGTCACTAAAAGTAAACAGATAAAATAATTTCTAGGACTGTTCCAGTGACTTGTGACTTTCCAGTCTTCTAATAAGCGTAGAGGGGAAGGAGGAGAGTGCGATTTATTTGAATGTTTGAACTTCAAGTTGTTTAGGTGTTTGTTAAATTGATTGCATGGTGGGCAGTAAGGGAGTTTTGCAAGAGGTGATTTGATAGTAATACTGGCATAGTTTACTATGGAGCCATACTGTAAGCCAGGATCATTCATCCCCTCTTCATATCAGGAGCCTGCTGTGTAAAAACCATTAAAGGAAGAGCTTTGTTTTAAGCAAATTTATTGCAGTAGCAGATTCATTGATCATTAGATATTGCCAGTAGATGTAGATATCGCCTAGGTTTTTTTTTAAAACTTCTTTTTATCTTTACTGCACTTCTAAAGAAAAGAGAAAGATGTGCTGCACTACTACAGTGTTGCCCTTGGCAGGGTTTTTCATCTTTAAATGGCATATAAATGAATAAATGCTTCAGTTGTTTTTGCAGTTTTAAATCTTTTGCCGTAAGTAGAAGTGATATTTTGCTCAAGAATGTCATGTAATTGCAAACTTAAACTGTCATCATTAAACATTATTTTGTTAAGATAGTGTGATGTATATTTTGTGTTATTATGCTTTCCAACTGGCTTTTAAACAGCCACGTTTATATATTTTCTTGTTTTATGTAGCATGTGTTCATATGTATCGAGAGGATCATGCCTTTGAGGTTTAACGTGTTACTTTGAGTTGGGACCATGTCACTTTTTGACAGATGAAATGGATCTGCAAAATAACTATGGTCTTACTCTTAGTTAAACAGAAATACTTATTTTTATTCTATACCTGCTACTGTTATCCTGAATTCCTCTTTTGCTTTAAGTATTCCTGGAAGCTTTCTGCTTGCAAGTTTCCAGAATAGAGTGGGATTATGCTGATCCCTTTTCTCATGTGCAGGCATGAGATTAAAAAGGGGGAAAAAAGTATGGCAGGTCCTTGAGGTAGGGCATGCGTGTGCACTTTTCTGGGACATTGGTCCTTCTGGTTAACAGTGTACACGAAGAGGGCTCTCTGTGTGTTTTTACACCATTCCTGTGTGGTTACTGTCATTTCTTTTAAACGCCTTAAAGGAACAGTCAGGTAGTTCAAGCTTATTCTTTAGTCCCTTTTTCTTTAAAAGGGGAAAGCGTTTTATAAACAAGCAAACAAACAAGATTCCCTCACTGTCAGATTTTATTAAAATGTTCTAAAAGCTGGCCAAAACCTTGGTTTCATCCCCAGTATAATACCTCACCTACTGGTAAGACCTACTGATCACAATGAGATTTTTTTTTTTCCCAACCCAAATTGTCATAGGACAAATACAGAGTAGAATAACTAGTGGTTTGTTGGTTTTTTTGTTTATTTGGTTGGTTGTTTTTGTTTTGCTTTGTTTTTGTTTGGTTGGTTGGGTTGGGTTTTTTTTTCTTCTGAGGCTGAGCCCAGGGGGATGAATGCAGTTTGGCCAGTAAGAATTTATGAACTGTTTCAGTGGTCCCGGGTAGAAAGGCATCCCAAGCAGGAAGACTGCGTCCATGACGAGGTGGGGGTTGTCTCTGGTGGTGCCTCGGTTGGTCTCTCCAGACAGAGGGCCGGAGACCACTTAACGGTCCTGCAAGGGGCTGTGACTTCTCTCCAGTTCCCCGATCTGGGGTCAATGGAGACCATAAATTTCATGTTTGTTCCTGAACTGGTGACAGTGGTTTGAACTAGTCTCAGTCGCGAGCCTGAGATGATGATGAGAATGTTCTTGTGCAGACATCTGTTTCTAGCGTTGAGTCAGTGCAAGGTAGGACAGATAAAACACTACCCGATTTGAAACAGTCTTTGAAAATGTGAAACTAATTAATCTGTTTTCATGTCCAAGCTGTATGACTGTCATGAAAACAGAACAAATTGTATTGTGGCAAAATGCATCAAATTATTAAAGTGATTTTGGTACAATAAGGATGAAGTATTATTTTTAAATTCAACATGAGCTGCTGAAGTTCTTTTAACAGTGTAATAAGCAGCATGTTAATTAACATTGTCAAACTGTTTCGGCTATAACAGTGTACAAAAATGCTATTGTTGTAAGCTAGGAATAGTTGTGTTACATGCAAATATGAAATTCATTAGTAAGTAATACAGACAATCCTCAATGAGTTCAAATTTAAGTTTTATACCTCAACACGATTATTCTTCTTAATAAAATCTTAAGTTACTAGAAACTGGCAGAGAATTAGCAGTCGACTGTGCTGTGGTTTAGTCTTAAGTCCTGCAGAATTTAACTTAAACTTCTTTTAGAATGTATGGGGCCTTGCAAGTAACGTATAGCTGCCTATGGCTTCAAGTTTTAGTAAAAATTATTTGTCCTTCTGTCCTTTTAACTCTTGTGTCTGTAATCATCTACCACTAGATGAGTGGTTGCACTTAATATTTGTTGTGTTATGAACCACAAGAAATCTGGGAAAGAAGCAGCTTGTATGTTAATCTGACATTTGCTGCCAAGCACATAGGAAAGCATTCTTTGTGGAAGTTGGCTATTACAGTTGTATGAGAACTCATGATCAAACTTAATGTTCAGAAGAGATCATTGCCTGCCATCATCGGCTGTGGCTGACGCCACTACTTGTTGTGTACCGTAAATCCTTCACAGCTTCCATCATCTCAGCAACAGAGGTGCCTAATGCCCAGTGTATATCGACACTGTCTTGAAATATGCTGGGCTTGTTTTTAGCTTAGAAGCAATTATTTTCTTTCCAGGGTAAAGAGGTAGACGGGAGAAGTGATTCCTTTAAACCATTCAACCCCAAATTCATGGCACTGAAAACTTTTGCTTTGGTGGGCGCTTGTTAGCTGACTTTCAGAAACCAGGGCTGCTTGTGCATAGTGAGCAGAGAAATGCCTTGACAACAAAACAGTTAGGTGAAAAATCTCATATGGATAAACATACTTCTGACAGCTTTTCCAGCCTCCTTTCTGCGGGACCTGAAATTAGAGACAAGGAAAAACAACAGTATAACTTCTTATGGAGGCATCTGTTCTGGTACGCTGAACCTTTTCTTGCCAACCTACTTCAGAGGGATCAGAAATACCAAAAGGCAGATTGCAACCTTGACTTTTTTGCATCTGTAATAAAGCTTGGCTGGACGTGGTGGGTGGGGAGGGAAGGAGAGTAGGCTTTCAGCAACTGAATTCCAAACTCACACGCCATGACTTAAATCCTGGCCTCTAGACAAGCCACCAGTGACCAGCACCTCTGAAAGGCAGTTGTCACCTTACCTTGCTGAATGCTGAAGTAACTTAAAAACAAACAAACTGTTGAAGTACTCAGGAACCATACTGATCTTGTGCATAAAACTAATTTATCCTTTTTGAGCCTTTCTTTAAGCACATGAAGTTTTCAGGAAGGTCAAATGAGGCTTGAACCTGTGTGGGTTCAAGGAACACTTAACTGATTGAAGTCTTTGCCAGTTAGAATTCTGCTTTTATAAAGTCTTATTTTGTAATCATGATGCTGCTATAATAGCAAATAAGTGTTAAGCATATGGCTGTTTATCTCTGTGGTGGAGGTTACTTACTGGGTTCAGGAATTCAGTGAAACTATGGCTCCTGTTGTGCTACACCCCCCAGTAGTGGGAATACACAATTATTGTCCATTGGGGAATGCTCCGTTTGCTCAGCATTGCTTATATCATTCCAGGAAATGTGTCAAACCTTTCTCTTTTTCCCTCCGTGATTTATATCTGTATTTATAAGATTATAATAGGTGCTAGCTTGTCAGGCTTGGAGAATGATTTTCCAGATCCAGATAGCTAGCAGGAATAGAGACAAGCAGAAAAAGCAAGGGGAATTGTCTGTAAACTCACACCTGAGCATGAACACAAAATTGAGGGCATAGCACGGAGCAGCACTCACAGCAGCACAGGCTTATTTTTGCTGAAGGCACGTTGACCAAACCCAAAAAGCTTCTCAAAATCTGAATGCAGACTTTCTCAGCCCTGTTATTTCAAAGCGAGTGTTTACAGACAGACATGCTGATTGATTTAGCCAAATAAAAAATCAACTCCAGTCTATTAGGTCTGAAGCCTTTAAAGTTAGCATGTATAATTATCCCTTACATTTATCTGTCTTTGTAGTAACTTGGATTTGTTAAGTGATATTACTGAGAAAGGAGAAATATTTTATCTTACAAAGTGGTAGTACTGTTTATGTATAAAATGTAGCAAACTTGTTTATGCTTCTGTTTTATAATCTTCCAAAGGGCTGTCAGCGAAAGTGTTTGTTTGCCTCTGTGTTGTCTTAACAATTGTATGGTACCTTCAGTTTAAAGTTCCCTCATTGTAGTCAAGCATTTTCCCAGTCTGTGTGTTCTCTTGCTGTGTTCATCTATTAATGGCTTTTTGCCGAAAGTAGGCTTCTCTGCAGCTTGAAGGAGGAATTTTGAAGGTCGCCTTTCTTCTCCTGAGGAAGCAGCAAGTGCACCTCTTCGGGCATCTGCTGCTGATGGGGGTTTGATGACAACTGGCTGGCTAGTCAGAGGAGATGGGTCAGAGAACACTGCAAACCGGCTTGGCAGGAATGTTCATGACCACCCGTACCCTGCTGGTTTTTAATTTTTAATCCCTGTTTTTGTATCATTCTAAACCTAGTAGACATATCGCAGCTCTTGTGCTTGTGAGATGAGCAGTGTGGAAAGGCCTGAGTCCTGGTGAGTTTTTTCATGTAGTAAAATGAAGTTAGCGTACAATACCATAAAGAAACTCTGTCAATAAGAGGCTCCTTTCAGCTAAACTGGAAAGAGAAAATTTAGTCTGGGGGTAAAAGGGAAGTCCTATTTTGCTCCTTTATTTTTAAGTGGTCAGTTACATGCAAATCGGTTCGTAGGTTCAGCAGGCAACATCCCACATCCACAACAAAAATCTCTGTAAAGCATTCCTAGTGCAAAAGGTGGGGAGGCTGAATCATTTTTTCAAACTAAAAACTTCAGCATTTGTAAGTAAATAAGCCTGAAAGGAAACATTTTTCATCTCAACTGCAAAAACTATGTAAAATCTATCATGGATTTAGTATGTTATGCTTAGAGAAAAGTCTTTTTAATGAGTTTACAAATACAATAAGATACACATGTTCAAACGTATTTCCCAAAGTTCTCAAATCAGTGGTTTGGCTTTGACCCACAAAGTAGTAGTATTATTATTGTTGTTACAGTGTGGTATTTCAAGTTTCTAAATTCTGATTTCTCTCAGTATTTAAATCACAGAAGGTTAATGAAAGCAGTTCTTTATTTTGCAATTGCTTGGGAATATTAACCTCACAAAGCCTGTATTAAATCAGCGAAGTGATAGAATTGCATTTGCTTTATAAAATAACCCTACAAGAGCAAAGACAAAAGCATTTATAGTTCAGTGCCATTAATTGCTTGGCATTTAGATATTAGCGTAGGAGTCTATTAATTAACTTGATAGTAAAACTATTGGAATGCAGACTGATAACTATTTTGTTTTAGGAGATTAGTGATCATAACTATTGTTGCTTCCCTCACCACTCTCCTTATTACTCAGTGATGATTTTCTTTTACTGTTATTCTGAAAGCAAAATTAATATCCCAGAAATAATTTTATCTCTACCTTTGAAATTTAGCAGTAAGTTAAACAGAATAGTGAGTTTATCAAAGGATACCTGATCATGTAATAGTCTTTTACTTTATGATCCATTAATCTGATGGCTGTTCCTAGACAAAGTTGTGTACACAAATGTTTTGGAATATAAATGCACAAATCCTGTGTTAAGAAAAAATTTAAAATGCAAATAGTATAGTACTATGAATTAAGTGATAAGGTTGTAATGTCTGAAAATTACTAATAAATCCGAGTGGTAGTTTTTAGGTTTGTTTTCTGGTTGTTGGTTTTTTTGTTTTGTTTTGTATGAGCAGTATATATTCCAAGTTTTAGTGGTCTTGTAAATTACGCCTCATGGCCAGTTGCAATGCAGCAGTATTCTCTTGTGGCCTTTAAATTAAGACACACTATTTTCCTCAGAGGTAGGGAAAATAAGTTTGTTAATATTTCCTGGCATAAAACCTACAACTGTATTTTTTTTGGCTGCCCAGATTTTCTGTAATAATTGAGGATGTTCAGTATACATATATTTAGTTTTCTTTTCTGTATTTTGAATTGGGATTTTGTCGTCAAGACAATGTATTATCTGAATATAAGTCAGCATATATTTTATATGTATTCATTATGCTTTCTGTACTTCCCTTTTACTGCGTTTCTCTCCTACTGTAGTAGGATTTAGAATAGATTTTGGAGCATGCAACTGAAATCTTACAGGGTGTTTTAATTGTTGCAACCAGATATGGAAAACAAAGAATGAAACAGCAAATCAAAGTAAATAAGATACCACTTAAAAAACAAGTTTGCCTTTACATGTTGACAAAACTGCTTGGTGTTTTTGTTGTGGGAGAGAGGAGAACAACTGTTGGTCTTGGTGAGCTGTCCCTCAATAAATCAAGCTCTGCAAGAGCACAGCCTCTCTCTTCATGTTTTCCTCACGCTTCTCCCTGATTGCCAAGTACCCATCTTAGGTATCTTCCACATGCATGTTTTCAGGTGGAAAATTAAATAACTAGCTTATATGTGTTTGGGTTTTGGGTGGCTGCCTACAGGATTCGTAAAGATTGTGCTCTGTCACCCTCACAAAAAAGGAGAGGTTTATTGTTGCTTTGTTACCTAGCAGTCCTTTTCCGACTTTTAATGAAAGTCACTGTTCTTTCATTGCGGTATTAAAGAGTAGTCAGTGGTCTGGTCTCAGAGTTTTGTTTTCATCACTCCTTTCACTTGCTCTCCACCCTCTTCCCACCACTCCTAACGCCAACCCAGTTGGGAATGCTTTCGAAAAAAATCATGGTTTTGGTGGTGAAGACTCTTCTGTCTCAAAGATTAAAGAAATAGTTTTCTGCTGTTGGTTTAAACTGTTGTATTGTGCAGTCCATTGGATTGCCTCTGCTGCTGGGTGCTTCCTTCTGTAAATTATTGTTCTCTTTCTGTAAATTACTGTTCTCTTTCCACTCCTTGGACAAAGATATTTTTCCACATTGTGGTTGGATTTAAAGATCGCTGCACAGGTATTCTGTGTCTTTATAGGCTGCAGAGAAAGAGAGGACGGTAATGCAGCTAATTCTCTGTGTCTTGCAGCCCCAAATGAAGCACGCTAACCCTCTCGCATACTGAAAAATTAAGTTAACCAAAACAGTAGAGTCCAGCTGAGAAAATCTGTACCAAAATTATTACAGACTTCTTTGCATCCGAACTTCAATTCCTTTTCCTATTGATAAAATAGTAGGTAAACCTCATCTCGATCATTTCTTTTAGGAGGCCTCCATGGTGGAGTATTAGGGAATAAGTTAACAGGTGTCACTGGACTGTGATATAAATGTTGTCTATCACACAGTATAGCTTTATAGCTTTATATTCGAGGCAGGGGGGAGGAAACAAACACACAAAATAAAGCTCACCACTCTGGGCTTTTTTTATGTGACCTCAGTGATGTTTTGGGTGTTGCTGGCAACCCTTCCTCACAGATTTGCAGGTTTTCATGAGCCTTTAGATGAAGTCCTGGCTTTTACCTCGAAGCACAGTAAAAAGACGTGCCCCTAAGAAAACAGTGAAGAAATGGTTCCTGCTCTCAAGTGAGGAAGTCTCATCCTTGGGTCCCTAGCTCGATTAGCCTAGAGGTAGCAGCTGCTCTCGGTGCAGCTTTTCTCTTTATTCTGTAAGCTGGCTTCAGGCTTCCAGCTCTGCTGTAAGCTGCGGGCAGTGCTCTGACCTCGTTTCTGCCAGCGAGCCGTATGCTTGGGAGCGCTTCCTCGGCAGCAGCAGGCAGTCTGGGGCAGACTGCTGCCTTCTGGGGCACGGAGCCTCCCAGCTCCCCACTTCTGCAGCAGCCAAGTTGAAAGAAACTGCAGGTTTTAAATCCCGTCCCTCTCCTGCGTTTTGTTGGGTTTAGCTCTCTCTTTCTTCGGGCTGCAGAGCTGTTTCTCAGCCCGGCTTCGTGTCTCGGGTTTACTGAAGAGGTGAGTTCCTCCCAGAGTTTTAGGAAGGACTAGTTTGGCAGGGCAGGATGCTGGATGGCACAAAATCTGTAAGTCATCACTGTGGTACTCTGTCTGACTATAAAGAATAGGACATGTAAAAACTGCCAGGGCTTGGCTTTTTTTTTTTTTT
>VZTL01000743.1:22158-41633 GCA_013400535.1 Scopus umbretta
TTTTTTTTTTTTTTTAAATACAGCTTTTGTCAGTGAAAGGATGGGCAGGGAGAGGAAAGAGTGGGTGTAGAAAATGAAAGCGTGGTTGGACTGCCCAGCCTTGTAAGGTTTTTTAGGAAAAGTCCAAAAAGCTCTCTAAACATGGGAAAATTAATGGAAATAAAATCCTTGTTTTACCTCTTACTTCCAAGTTATATTTCTCAGATTACCTCTTCAGGTTCTCTCTCATCTCTTCATTCACAATGGAACTTTACATCTGTAGAACAAAGAAACTACCTTTTTTTTTGCCTGTAAATAAAGCACTGGCAGCTGTTTATCAGTCTGTACAATGTTCAACAGTCACATTTTAATATGACCATCAAACTCACCTTTTTTTTTTTCATGTAGCATGTTACAAGTATGAGAGAAGAAAACTGGAAGAAACGTCTTGTTTCTGATTAAATCCACTGTTGATATGCTCTGTGATCTATGGAAGGCAATAGTGGTGGAAAGAGAATAGCAAGATAGGGGTTTCTGAGAATGATTTCATCTTGGAGCTCTTCCTGCATCACTTGCTTAACATGCATCCTGGAGGCCATATAGATGAGACACATGTGGAAATGGGCTAGGGCATTTAGGAAGAGTGACCCTTCTCTCTTGTTAGTTGGCTCAGATTATCTTTTATGTGACTAGAAGCTATGCTGTCCAAACAAACAACGTTCTTCCTGTAGGATGTGGGGGACTTTTTTTGTCCCTATCTGCGTTTAAAATGCTTTCAGTGTATTCTGCAGGGGAAGACCTTCCATGGTTGGGTAGTCTGAGTTTCTGATAACTTTCTGAGAGTTTTGATGAACTGAGCCTTAATAATAATATATTTGCTTACCTACATTAACTATCTTTTGCATCAACCGCTGCCTGCTACGCAAAGTATATTTTTTCCTTCCCCGTCCAGTGTCTTAAGTCTTAACTTAGTTGTCATTCTGTGATAATTGGGATCCTGAAGGGAAAAATGGTGTTCCCATTATAGATTTTTTTTTTTTTTTTAAATTAGCTTAAAAAAAGATATCTAGGAAATAGTAAGTTTTAGGATGAAACTGCAGGTATCTTGTAAGGGAAGGAAGGAATAACATTGAAGAAGATTATGAGATGTCTTGCTGACAATGACTGGTCTATACCTGAGACATCCAAACTGGCAGGCTTTCCAAATTTCTCCAGGTACGTGGTAGGATTTTCCTCTGAGTTGTTAGGTATGATTTCTGGATTAATTATATCCTTTTTGAAAAGGAAAGGACTATTTTGCTTTGGTACTTCTCTGATACTCTTGACTCCCTCTAGTACCTGTAATAAAGATGAAGACTGAAGTTAACTTGGTAAAGCAAAGTATCATCATTGTTTTTGAGGGCGCAGTCCTGCCCTGGCTTGACTGTGGGGAGAAGATAACCACCTGAAAGAAGAGCAATTGCTGCTTGCCAGCCCCACTGAAGCAACAATCAACAAATAGCATCAGCAAGTTGAGGTAGATGCCAGCCTGTTGCTTGCTGTACTTCAGGACAGCTGCTTTCCTTGTCTCCGTTTAGGTTTCCATGGTGGTGGTATGGGGTTGGCCTGAAATGATTTATGTATTCTGGTTATGAGCATGGTTTGTTCACTTAGTCACGTAAACACAGACTAGCATGTTGAAGGGGATTACCAGACTGCACTGGTAATCCGCCTCTGGTGGTTAGCACTCTCTTCTTTTTTGTTCGTGCTGGTGCTGGGACCTACCAAACAGTTTTTTCCTGCGATCACCTGTTCCCTCTGTGCAGTAAGAGACCTGCTTGCTGGTTTGTACCCAGCGCTCTCCAGCTGCAAGATACCAATTTCCTTTTTAGTGTTTTTTGTTTGTATTGGTTTTTTCTATTTCTGATTCATAAAATTCAGGACATATATATGCATTTTTTCTTGATCCAGGATCTTCTGCTGAAGTCCATCCTGCAGGACCTCTGCAGACCATCTGCCCAGGATTCAAGCAGACCTCTCTGCTCTTTGGTCCTTTAGCAGATCATTCTGCACAGGGCTGCATTCTGTTGGATGCTTGCATGAGACTCAGTGTTGCCTGTGCCCCTGGGCATAACATTTTTTCTGAGTGCAAGCCCTACTTACAATATTCCGCTAACAGGTTGGGTGTCCTTTGTTGTCAGTTTTGTGCTGCCAGAGAGCATACAACTTGTGAGGTGACATGTTAAGTATTAAGGTTGGGCTAGAAGTTGGCTTCATAGGGATATGTCACCATTCCGGTAAGTGTGGTATTTTTTTTTTATTGTAGCTTTTTACTGCAGAAGGTGGAAAGAGAGGAAATGTGTTGGTGTGTATTGACCTACACAGAACGAAAGGATACTTGGCTAAGTGATAACAAGGAATGTCCTTCTGTAGCCCCTAACATTTCACTTGCCTTCTTTCCTCTGTTCCATAATATTCCTTCAGAGATGAGTAAAATAATCTTGTATTGTAGGGCTGTATGCTCCTCTTGGCTGCTGCGCTAGGTCCTGACTTCCATTCTCAAGTGGTCTGGGGGGGGAAAAAAAAAAATAACATTTGCTTTCAATTTGGCTGTTGTCACATTGCTGTAGAATTCACTGCTCTCACACTTGAAGTCTTCTAAGGATCAACCAACTGAATCAAGAACATGAACTAAAATAGTTTTTAATGAGTTTTTGAAATTGAAGTCTAGTATATTATTTTCCATAAATTATTTTCCTTCTATTTAACCGTCATGGTACTTATCTTCTTGGGTGGTCATGTTATCCCTCTGAAATTTGCTGCAGTAGAAGTGGATGAAGCCTGAATAATGTTTCTTATGCAGCCTTATTTAAATGTGTTTTCCCTCAAACATTAATGTTTTCACTATGCTTCCATTTTTCCATTAAAAATAGCGTAAACTATTTAATAATTAGATCTTACCTTCTTCGGTAGAACTTACAACAAATGTGCATTTCGTCTACATGGTTTCGAGCATCATCAGCACTATATTTGTTCAGGTTTGCAGAGAACTTGTAAATGTGGACAGACTTGCTTGTTTAAAACTAGGTCCAGCTAGAGAGTGAAAGCATGACACTAATTAGCATTGCACATTGAAAGGGAAAAGGCTGTCTATCTGTGGCCTACTCCAAAATGGTCGCAGCTCAGTTGGCTTGGGCTGCAGTTTGGTGGCTGGTGGAGTCAGGCTCATGGCTCGCTGCCGCCAAAGGAGGGAATTTTCCTCCTATTTCACTCCTGCAGTATTCCACAATAAAGCTAGGGGGAAAGGCATTATTCTTCTGGCAAGTTTCAAGTTGCACTGTTTCACGAAGTGGTCTCGTAAAGACCCAACGCAAACTAAGCTGGGGGGTGGGGGGTGTGTGTGTGTCCAACTGCAAGAACTGGGGGAGGCAGGAACAAGTGGCCTTTGACTTTCTTGCAGGCTGGTACACTGGCTCAGCTGGTTGTTCGAAACCTCTGTGTTAGTGAAATCCCACACCAGAATTAGACACTTTAAAAGTTTTTAAGATTCATACAGTAACAGAGGATAAGAGGGAGTAAAAATAATCCTATTTCTTCCCTTGCTGCTCAAACTTGAGCTCTATATACCGCAATTTGCAGGGCAAGCTAAAAGTGTACCTAAACAAGAGGTTAAATAACTAGTCCTGGCTCTGTGGATGATAAGTAATTGGTGGTGGTGGTTGTTACTATTATTACCCAAATACAATAATTGTATATGGATTGATTTCTGAACAGCTTACCCAATACATAGGTCTTAGGCTGTGTGTATGTAGTCGGAGGGGGGGGGGCAACCTGCTTCACAGTATAAATGTTTAGTGAAAACAGTCTGAACTTCAGCTATTTTGAGTATATGTTTATGACTTGCAGATTATTTGTCCCAGTGCCTTTTCTAAAATCTGATGGGGGAAGCCCTGCTTTTAGTTATTTTACAACTTTGTTGACAGTTTGTGCTATAACAGCTATGATATGATTGGGTTTGTGCCAAGTTGGGAAGTTCTGAGTGGAAACTTGTAGCCTTCTGTTTATAAAAGCCTGGATTTCTCTCTCACACACATGCTCTCCTTCTATGCGAGGAAGGATTTTCTGTGATTCATAAAAAATCACAAGCTTTGCTTTGAAAGTCACTGTCATTGATGGATAAAATATTTGGAGTCAAAAGAAAAAAATCAGGGATCCCAGGAGAAAATTGAGCCCCGCTATCAATGGGGGACTCTTCAGCCATGACTGTAGTACAACATGTGGTAACATGTTCTTCTTCTCCGTATGTTCTCTCTTTTCAGTCCCCAATAAATCCATTTGTAGATGCTAGAAAGAATAAATGACCTTTCAAAACTGAAAGTGAGAATTGCCAATTCCATGCATTTCTTCAGTGATGGACAGTTTACCCTAATCATTCTATCCTTATTTGTCTCTCAAAATCTGTTCTATCTATTCTGTAATATGCTGTATGTTAACAAAACTTCCTAATGCGGAACTGAAGAAAGGCAGTAGGGATTTTGTCTAGTCTGTTTTCCAGTGGAAATGATACTAAGCACTGTTTTGGTTATAAAGCCAACCTCTCAGTGAAATATGCTATTATTTAATTGCCATTATGTTTAGTATATAAATGGACTGTTTTTATTGGACAATGCATATGTATAAACATATAAAATTATACACGGCCCCATGCATGTTTCATCTGGGAGATTCCCATGCCTGCAGCTTACTGACAGGAAACTGATTCTTCACGTCTCAAGAGCTGCTTTCCAAATTTAGAGCAATCCAAGTATCTAAATGGCTTTACAGAGAATATAAGAACGAGTTTGTGATCTCGGTCTCATTTGGAGTGCACAGGTATCTGCATCATAACAAACAGGGATGTCTGCAGTATTTGTCTCCAAACTTCATCTAGAACTGAGCAAAAAGGTTTGATTTTTCCACAGTCAGAAAGGAAAGCACTATGAAAATGGCGCATTTAAAAAGGGAAAGAGTGTCATGTCCAGGCTTTTTCATGTGCTCTTCAGTGTGTGGAAGGACATTTCATAGATAGTCTTCAAATACCCAGGTAAAAGTAAATTCCATTCAACACGCAGTATTTCTTGTGAGAAAGCGTGCTGTCTCTTCCCATTCCCCCTCCCGTCCCCCTGGCAACTTCAGTAGGAAGTGAGGTTAAAATCTCGCAAACATGTGGGAAGAACCATGCTTGGTACTTTGAAAGGAATTAATGGCTCTTGATTTTTCAAAATATAAACCATGTTTTGCTTCCCAGCAAAATCCTGTAGTGTCTGTTTGGAAAAAGGAACAATTGTGTTTTGAAAATGATGTCTCCTAAACCGAATATTCTATTTATCCTTTTTCACCACTCTTGGTATTTCTGGGTGTGGTGGTGGTGTTGTTTTAACAAGTGGTTCTTATTTGGTGTATTTTTTTTTAAGAATTAGGGAGAAGAGAGTCAAACGCTGAACTGGAAGTTGAACTCTGGGGTTGCTGGGTTTATCACAGATGCCTACGCAGTGACAACCCCTAGCGTGCATGTGTGCGAGTGTGCGCGCGCGCGCGCATTTTTAAATAAAAAGGAAAGCAGAGGTTTGCTCATTTGTTTGCCTATTGTGAAGCTGTCCTGCACCTTTCTACTCCTTTGTGCTGGGGTGAAGGCTGCTGAATGGAGGCCTTGTGCCATTTGTTGATTTTAAACCTCGCTGTTAATCCACAGGAACCTGCTGGTGTGCGCAGCAGGAGAGCTGTGTGACAAGTGGAAATCTGGGCGGGGGGGGAGCGCGGGGGGTCACAGGGGATAATAATCATTCAGCCATCAGCCTTTGTCACCCTTAAGCCTAATTGTTACCCTCTGCTGGTAACCACATTGAAGTGCTGGCCTTTTAAGTGTTTCTTGATTTTACTTGGCACAGGCTTAGGGATAGGATCGTTTATTGCTGGGTTTACATCGTATCAGGTTTGCTGGGGTTTGTTTTATTAGCCCCGTTGAAGTTTCTGCGTCCCTTAAAATCATTCAGGAGAGTCCAAAGCGATGGAAGGGGCTGAATGGAAACAGTGCGGTTGTTAACAAATGTCCCCCTGTCGGGAGCAGGGCTGAAAAGAGAAACGGAAAGCTTTCCTGCTTTGCAAGCCAGCTGCCTCCCGGAGCCCGTGCATCAGCAGTAACTCTGTTGATACGGACACTCGGCTGCCAGAACAGCCCTTTATAAGCAGCAGCAAGGTGATGCTCGGGCTGCGGTGGGGTGGGCGGAGGACAGCTTCCCCCGCCCCTTCGCGCCAGGAGCGCGGGCGTGCTTTCAGGTACGCGTGGAAACTGAAGGTGTGAGGGAGGCTGAAGCGGATTGAAGTGGTAGTAAGCTCGGGAGGGGGAGAGGAGGATTAAGCCATTTAAAAGCGACAAAGAAAAACCTTCAAGGTGCGATATCTTTCCTAGCAGCTGGGAACTGGTTCTCCAACTTCCCCTGCCAGTTTACACATGCTGAGGTTGGTACTGCATTTTCTGTTGTTTTCCTCGAAGAAGTTAGTGTAGAAGCTGCTGTAGTAGCTAAAATGAAGCCTGAATCTAAGGCTTTTCAATGGGCAAGTATCTGTATGTGCGAAGTAAGCCTGTATTGTGGGATGGGGGATAGCAGGGGGGAGGTTGTTTCATTGCTCCCCCCGCCTCTGTGTGGTGGGTGTTGCGTTAGGCCATTATCTAAGACTGCTTGGGCTTGCATACGGAGGAAGAGTCCCAGGATGCTGGTACAATCTTTGGAGCTACTCTTGATGAAATACACTTTCCTTCTAACACATCAGACGCAACATGCCTCCAGCAGATGCAGTGACTGCGTTGTGTGCTACGACCTGATAGCCAACGTTTGAAAGTTGTGCCAGTAGTAGCGATGGTAAATCCCGGCAGTTACGGCAGTCTGATTACACAGCATGATTACAATCTTTCAAGTTGGTCTTCCACCTGGCTCAGTACTTCATCAAAAGGCTTGAGAATACTTCTTGGAGTAGGTCAATATTTTGACCCCTTTGTGCTTGCTACTCTTTTACAGTAAAAGGGGGTCCTGTATTTAGCAGGTTTGGTTTTGTGTGTTTCCCCATGTTTCAGTAGTAAGATACCCTGCTGCTTGTCAGCATGTCGCTTTGCTCCTTGGATTTCTTTATGAACAGAGCAGGTTAGAGCAGTACCTATGTGGGCTTGATACTTCCATCAAGAAGCTATAACTAGTAAAATCTTCTCATCAAAAAAATGGCACTCAGCTGTTGTATTTTCACGCTTCTGTGATGTGGATTTAATTGTAATTACTAAGTCAGGTTAATAATTCTGTTACAACTGTTGTTGCAGGACATGTCTCAGGAAGGCTATGGAACCAGATCCCAACCCCCAATGGCCCCAGGAAAGCCTAACCATGAAGACTTGAATCTAATCCAGCAAGAAAGACCATCAAGCTTACCAGTAAGAAACTAATGTTTATTCCAGTATTTTAAAATGAAAGCACTTTATGTAGTATTTCATTGCATCTAGTATGAGCAGATGAGAAATAATGAAAGTAGTAGTATTGAACGAGGTTGATCACAAACTGTTTTTAAAAATATGGTGAGAATAGACAGCTTGTGTATGAGTGGACTTAGCTTAGGCTTGTTCTGGTTCAAAATACCACTGTTGATGCACATCCATGTTTTGTGCTCGTGCACATGCGCATTTGCATAGAGGAAATGGATTGGGGTTTTTTTTTAAGCTTTAGGAACTCCATACGTGCACAAAACAATCTGGTGAGGAAGAGGCTTTCTTCTGTGCCATTTTCAAAGGATTTCAGTAGATTCTGGTTTAGAATACTGCTGCCAGGAGTTATTTGCTCCAAACCCCGAGCATCGGTAATGAGTTTGACATGTTAATTCTGCTGCTGTCTATTGCTACAGAAGTGTAGGACTGGAAATGATAGTGATACTTGGACGAGGTTGATCTTTAGGTTAGGAGATTATTTTGGACTAACATTTCTTAGTTTTCTGAGCTCTATGCATTCTGCTGTGGGAGAAACTGCACAATTAATATACTTTGCAAAAAGACTACAGCTACTTGCATTTTTGAAAGTCTTCTACTGTAATGGACAAAGTACTCCTTAGCCTTGTCTCTGTGTGCCCCTCTTGGTTTGGGGATGTTTTGTTTGTTGGTAGTAAAACAGCATGAGTTTAAACCAACTACTATTTGTTATAAATTATAAAAACTGTTTATAAACTATATGACCTCTGGCTTGGAGTTTGTATCGTAAACGTACAGGGTATTTCCTGGAGTTCACTGGGTATGTATTCATTTTCAGTTAGCAGAGGGATCCCTCTGAAGAGTTTACCCTATCAAGACACCAAATGTATGTGTGAAATCTGGTAGTTCATTGTAATATTTTTCCTCTGGCACATGGCACTATCGTCAACCCTTAAAAATAGGGCAATAAATATCTTCATAGCATTTTAAAGTTATATCTTTGGTACCTAGGAGAGTATATATGCCACAAATTCTTTACGTGACATTAGAGACATGCATGTCTCAGGAGACGCTGTGGAAACTGGTGTGAGAACAGAGATCCATTTGCTTTGAACTAGTATTAATTTGTCAGTTTTTCAGGAAACCTTTTTTCGAAAAGGCCAATTTCTTTGAACAGGTCTCAAAAATGAATGCTGGCGATTACCTTAAAAATAGTAGCTACTGTGGACATAGAACGGTTTTGGCAACAACTGCCTACTTTAAAAAGCAGTGATACTAAAAAGGACTTTTTACGTCACAGTTTTTCATGAAGAGTGTTTATTAGGATAGAGAGAAGTAAAGTTATTTATCGACTAATGGTCTACTAATTTGCCTGTGGTTTTTCTTAAACAATTGTCCTAGTTTTAATCCATGCTCTGTCCTACCTCCGTCATCATGATATCTAAGCAGAGTATTGGGTATTATCTGTGTCCCTGAGTGTTTGGTATATTTAGCAGCTCATTATTATTCTAGGTATGAGTAAGCTGGTAGTATTAACAGTGAACGTTAACCGTTTTGGCCACATAGCTTAAACTCCAACGTGGTCCCAAATGCTGTTAGTGAGACACTTCATTACTGAAAAGCTTTGACATACAATCAGAGAGCACTTCATATACTCAAAAAACCTGCTGTTTGGATATGGAGGGGAACGGGAGGTATTATAATTTTGTATTTTGTTTTGGTTTTGGTCTGGGTTTTTTTTTTGTGGGGTTTTTGTTTGTTTTTTTATTTTGTTTTTCAAAATTAAAAACAGCTGCAACCCTTTGTATGTGGTGACAGTACTTTTTGTGGTAGTGTGAGCAAACCTCCCATCCCCTTACTTCCAAGGAAAATGTCTTAGAAATTAGGAACAATCCCTGCATTCAAAGTATGGTGAACATGATAAATGCTTTAGTATAACTCTATTTGGGGTATGGATGGCTTGATCATATAAACATGTTGGGATTTTTTTTTCCTCTTGGAGCAAGAGTTCTGTACTCAGTTTTGGACTGTTTATGAAAACCTGTGATCACTCTCCCTTGTTTACTATTCCTAGTTCTAGTGTCATTTTGGGATGCTAAATATGGCTTCTTAAGCTTGTTTTCAAGATAATGCTGTTCTTGAGGGTAGTCGGTCGTCTTTGTACAGTGAAGCTTGAAATGATAGCAGTGGTGTTACGCTTTTAATAAAATTTGGTTATGTTTTCTTTCATGGTATTCTGGTATTTATACAATTTGCCTGTTATCTTTTTATTTCTTAAGGGCATTGTGTAAAATCACAGCAGCTACATAGCAAGCTTATACAAGTGTCTAAAAACAACAAAAGAGATGTAATGCTAAATGGTGAATGGTGTTCTCTGATGTGGGTTTGAAAAAAGAGTTTCCCTTTGATGGATTTGAAGAGGAGCTGGCCACTTTCTGCAGCACTGAATGCTGGCTTGTGTCATCCTTGGGGGAGTTTTTTCAGCAGGTTTGTGTCACAGTAAGCGCAGCTAAACAGCTCAATAGTTGTTCCGTTTCCTTCACACATTGTATATAAAAGTCCTGGCATGAATGTTCCCATAAAGTTCAAAGCGGACAAATTTGTCATGTGGGTTGGTAACAAATGGCTACAAACAAAATATGGCTTTATTAGCTACTTCTAATGGCCTGTCAGATTCTAGACAATGCTTGCTTTCCTTCTCCTAACTGCTCTGATATCTGGAGGGTTTGACCTGTGGGTCTCTGACCATGTGGAGTCACTGAGAGCCCAAATGAAAAGTTGCACAGAGTAGCGCTCCGAGCACTTTTGTTGGGGTCACAATTGGAAGGAAATCTCAAGCTTTTGAGAAAACTTGGGAGTTGGGTACTCTGGAAGGAAAGGAAGTCATAAACAGAAACTGTTCCCTATTAGAGTGGAGGAATAAAGGGGGAGAAGCCTGAATGAAATTGTCTGGAGAACAGCTACTACAGACTGTATTTATTGAGACTTAAGGGATAATAGCAAAATACTTTCTGCTATTGTGAGAAAGCTAGAGCAGACTTACAGGAAAAAGCTTCCAAATGATGTATCTGCAAATTTGTTGTTGCAGTGAAGGAGCTTGTGTCAGCAGTAGGCTGTGTGTGTCTATGAAGACTAATCCTTTATTTTGTCTTTAATGAATAATTTTGCAAATGTTCACATTGGATTGTGTTGGTAGAATGAAGAGCTGAAAACATACATGAATTTAATTTTTTTTTTTATTGGCATGATTATGAAAGTAATTTCAGGTAGGCATCAGTGGTTTTGCTATTACGATGTTTTATTTTAATAAGGTCCTTTTTTCCCCAGTGTCAGGTGTTCTTGTCTGAGGTGTGAGATCATATGGCCTACCCAAAGCTGCCATGCTTTTGAAACACTGGTTTCTCCTAATTTTTTATTGTTGCAACCTACAGGTAAAGTTCTGTGGCTGCTTGAGTTGTTCTAAGCTGGGGTGGCTGCAGTCCTGCTGCGTGCCCCACAGCATGCCGGCTGCGCAGTCCCATCTCCTTCACTGTCACTCCTGGGACTAGCCAGCGGATTTGACTTGGGGAACTGAACCAGCTGAGAAATAATCACTCTTTATTTCTGGGTTAGGTTTTGACTGAATCGCTGTGTTGCATGGGCATCAGTGGTACCTCAGAAGAGGAGATGGGAATAGGTAGCTGTGATGGGAAAGGGGACAGTGGGGACTGCAGCAGCTTTGATTTTAGCCACATCCTAAAAGACTGTATAATCTTGCTGAAGTGTTTAAGACCGTCGTGCTGTCAGCTGAGGTACGGTGACACAGTAGATCCCAGTGTTCACAGTCGGGCCCTGCAGCAGTCACAGAGTCCCAGATAGACAGAAGACAGTTCACTTCTTTTTGTAAGGTAAGTTTTCTGCCAGTTTGCATCCTTGAGTTTTTAACGCAGTCAATGAGTGCAAGCGTGAGCCTGCATGGCTGGAGGCTGCAGGGAAGGTGAGCTTGTGGTGGCCCTCACCTGCATTGGTGTAAACCATCGGGAAGTCATGCCCCCTCAGTCTTATAACTTAGCTTGGGTTCATCTTGCGTTTACTGGAGGTCATGCAGCATCGAAGGGGGAAGGCTGTATCTGGAGTTGAGGGAGTCGGTGCTTTTAGTAGGTCACTCAGAGTTCTGAATTTGTGGATTAATTCTATGACATTGCTGATTCACTGGGTCTTTCCATGGTGGCAGAGCAATCTTCTATGCAAAAAAAATAGTAGCCAGCAATGGAGGTAGAATGCCGCATGCATCTTGTGCGATGCCATTACCTGAAAAGTTTGTGGTTCTACAATGTCTATAGTTGTATGATCTTCAGTGTCAGGTAGACCTCAAATAATACATACTGTTGCTTGGACAGATAAACTTTTTAAGATGCCAGTTGCCTTGTTTCATTATGCTTGGTACTGTGGAAAACAGTGCATCTGCAATCCCTTCCTGATTTTATTAACTGCTTCACAGTTCTGTTTTACCTCATTTTAATGAGCCTCTAAAGGATGTTTCGAGTGCTGGACAGTCATTCTTCTGGTTGACACACCTTTTTCATTGTAGAAAGAGGATACTAAATTAGATTTCAGAGGACCTCTTTTGAGAAATAATAGTGAACTAAATGCAAGTCTAGATATACTTGGCTCGTGGAACAACGTCATTTCAGACGCATCTTGATAGGTGCAGGCTGTGAGGAAAACACATGGGATGGTGTGGGAATCCACATTTCCTGTCTCACTTCTAGAATATGAAATAGCTTGGAAAGTCATCTCAAGCAACAGTGCACTCTGTGAACAAATGCCTTTAATGGCTGAAATCTTAATAGACCAGGAAACCAGTAGTATTTGAAAAACTGTGGTTGAAAGTTAGTAGGAGATACCTGTTCTTTTCCCAGAGGTTTAAACTACTGGGATGAGGGACTCTGGTGACATTTATACAGAGCTTAGTCCAGTAAGCCCTAATCGTGAACAGGTTGTGGGCACTACCATAATGTAAATATTAATTACCACTAGCCTTCTGGTAAGGACAGATCAGTAGGAGAGGTAGTGCAGCAACCCTTTTTTTTTATTATATATCTTTGTTGGATTTTTTGCAGGTAATCAAATTAGAAAGCTTGATTAAATTTAAGTGATATTTTAAAAATCCAGAATATTTCTTCTGATTTGAGAAGGGGGGAGGGGGGAATCTGGGAATAGATTCTTGGTAGTTCTTGGGAGGCAAATGCAGCTGCCAGTTGATAGATGCATGTGTAGTGCATGATAGCAATTCTGTCCTGTAGTTATTTGCTTCTAGTCATGTCTCCATCTGAAAATAACCATTTGGGAGTATGTTAAACCATGAACAAGAAGGAAATGTGAGTACGTAATACTTGTGAATTAAATTTTCCATTGTTTTTACATCAAGCAGGGTAAGACTGGTGTGCCTCTTTCCCACTTTCCTTTTTTCTGCAATGTTGTAAAATAACTGAATGATCTTGTTTTCCTTTGTTTGGGTCAAGAAATTTTAGCTGAAAATTGTTACTCTGTGGAAGAAGATTATTGACTCAACAAGCCTTCAATTTTCAGTGAATAACACTCCCACCCTCTAGCTTCAGGAACATGTGGTGCATGCATTCTATTTTAAAGTGCAGACTGTAATTTAAAACTGAGGCAGTTTGATGCCCCACTGAAATTTGTTTAAGCCTGAAATAAAGGGAAAAAAGCTTCAAGTTGCAAAGAAGTGACTAAGCTTTCTCCAAGGCTTTTCTTAGCCATTATGCACAGAGTTGGAAAAAGTTGCTATTTTTTCCAAGTCATTTTAATTCTAGATCAAGTGCAGTTGCTAGTTTGTTTTTTTTCTTCCTCTTGCCATTCCCTGTAATAAACCTGTAGCTAGAACAAATTTCGTACAACACGTGTATAGAGGTAGCAATATATGCATTTCAGTGTGTTTCTGAGGTGCAAAAGATGTTCTGTTGTTGGTGCGGGTGTGCGTACGGATTCTGTACGTGGCCTCCTGTTTGTGTCCTGGTGTCGGTCAGAACAGTGGGTCAAATCCAGCGTGAGCCACTGCAGCGCCACTGAAACCGGTGATGTTACCAGGGAGGATGAACTTAACGCTTTGCGTGTGCCGTTAAAAATCTTAGCCCGCTCAGTGTTCATATATGTTTTACATTTGACTTCAGTGGAGCCAGGATTTCATGGAGGTGATTTAGACCGATTCATTGTCCAAGAGTCAACTTGTACAGTTTTAAGTCCTGGTTTGGGTGTAAGTACAATTAAAGTAGTGCAGAGCTGCCCTGGGTATGTGTTGTCCATGTAAGGTTAAACTGAAACCAAAATTGTTGATTCTTGAATTGAGTATTCTTGCTATTAAAATAAAAATTTGTAATGTGAAGAGATAGTCCTGTAGTTATTCACTTGTGTTTTGTGCTTTACAGGATTACTTGGTTTTGCCTGACAGACTGATCATAGTTATATAAAAACCAGTGTTAGCTTGTTACTGAAGTATAAAAAATAATTTCACTAAGTAGTGTAAAAAAGATACTTGGCTATTCCATCACCTTTTCTGTTTTCCAAATACTTCACAATGTTTACAATATCCCTGTAATAACAAAATTACTAATTTAGGATCTAAGAAAATTTACAAATGCAAAATAAATGTTTGGTCTGACCTCTACGTGAAAGTTACATGGGAAACCTGCTGAAGGATTATAGATCCCCCAGTAGTGGATAAAGTTGCAAAAACTTCTATTTAAATAGGCTGGTGCTGCCCTACGTGGAATATTAAAGTATTAGTAGCTTTTTTCCTGCAATGTTTTTTTGAATCCACGAGGAGTTGCAGCAATGTACTTCGTGCCTCCAAATACCAGGGCAGTATTAATGTCAATTCAAGAAACTAGATTTAATTTGAAGCATTTCCTGCCTCCTCCCCCACAGTTTTTTCCCTCCCCCAGAGGCGGCTGTCCCTGTAGCTGAGGCAACTGAGCTGGGCTTGTAGTAGCCCCTGAACCACCAAAGCTTGCAGCTTGAAATGAGAGGCAAGCTGTAAGCCTCCAAGGTTACTTTAATATGCAAGGCTGTAAACTGTAGTAGTGTGGATGCCTCTGCATGCATGGCTCAGATGTACCTGCTGCAGGGGCAGTAACTGCACTGGTTGTTCTTTTAATCTGCCTAAATTTCCAAGTCAATGCCTTTAGGTTCTGCATTTGGGAATCTAACTCTAAAATGGTAGGTTTTTTTGGATTTGGGGATTATTTTTATTTTTTTAACACTTTACACAATGTGTGTACGTATATATAGTGTGTATAAAAAGCATGCATGTCTTATCTGCTTGGTTATTTGTAAATTTTGAGTTGATAGCATACTATAAATTCCAAAGCTTAATATATTCACTGGTGCATGTCTCTCTTCATGCCTGTGTGAACATTGGGATTACGACACAGAAAGTAAGACAAAAGAGTATTACTCACTTGAATACCATTTCAGGAAGTACCTGAGACACTGTAAATGTTTTTTCTTTCTTTTATTTTTACCACAAGTATTCCTCTAAGGTAGGATTTTTTTTTTTTTTCCCCCAGAATGACTCCTTTACTTGTGCTCACCAACCATAGTGAAGTATGACCTCAGCTTCATAACCTTGACTAAACACAGTAACTCATTCCGACCAGCAACATCTGAAGCGTAGTAGTAGATGCCTTTTCTTTTTCTTCGACCACCCGTTCCTGTTTGCTGGGAATGTGTTGGCTTCTGGTGCTATTGCTGCAACTTTCATGTAAAGAAAAACGTTCGCTGTCTTTGATGTGAAGCTCGCTTCTGAGTGCTCCTGGTCAGCTTGCTGTTTCTGTGTAAGCAGATGCTTGTGCAGTCACGGTCAATAGTGTTAAGACTAGGCCAGGTTTCACAGTGCTTTGTCTGATTGTTTATGGTGTATCCATAATTGCTGGGGATTTTAGGTGCCCGTAGTGCAAATGGGAAGTGTTTGTAATGTATTATTTGTTTTGTAGTACTGCATTGGAATCCCGACAGAGTCAGTCCTGTACCGTGTGAGACTAGTCACATGTTTTGCTTTCTTTTTTTATTTTGAAGTTTGAAACAGGTTTTTAAATTTCTCTCAAATGTGTTTTCTTGAAACCTAATGTCTTGTAATGCTTACGCCTCTGAAACCTCCCTTCCTTTGCTGGAGCCATACCTCTTACATGCACTGTGAAGTCTTCCCTTGAAGACAGCAATTCATGGTGGTTTTTATAGAATCTGTGCTACATTGTGCTGTATGTGAGAAGTCCTTCTGAAATGTTACATGTAAATAGGCTTCCATTATCGATTTATCTTTAAAAAGAAAGTACACACACAATGAAGGGGGTTTCTGCATTTGTCTTTGGAAGGCACTACACTTAAACTCACTGCATCAGGTTCCCTTAACCATCATGTAGATTGTTCTGTGCCATTTCCCACACAATTCCAAACACAGTTCTGCTCCCACAGGACTTTTTAAAGAGGGTCCTGTTTGAATTGGCAATGTAATTGGGGGTGGGGGGGGGTGTGAAGCATCATAGTGTGTTGAAATCAAGATAGAAAAGCTGATAAAATCAGCAAAAGGCAACTTTCAGTTCCCAGTGTTTAGGCTTTTGATCTTTTTCCTTCCATGCAAACAATTGCGGATGACCCTTTTAATCATCTCAACCTGTGAAATGAGACTTACTGTGTTAAATTAGAATTAGGACCTAAATTTTGAGGCACACTTGAATAATTGCATTAGTATAGGAAAATATGCCATTCTGGATCATTTATTTCACATAATAGTTAAGTGGCATGAATTTATAACTGAATGTGTGGTATTAGGTTGGGTTTTTTGTTTGCGGGCCCCCCCCCCCCCAGCAGAAATTAACTAAATCATATGGTGGAAGAATTTATTTTCCACCATTCTATTGCAGTTATAATTTTGGGAAGTAATACAGAGGTAAGCATACATGAGAGTTTGTATTTATGTGTTTCCATGTAGTAATGCATTATGCATCAGTAAGCTTTAGTAAAGTTTGCTGAACGCACAGTAGTGGACCTAGTTAAGAGAACAAAGCTTGTTTCATGCCATAGCATAAGGTGTACACTGAGATGTACATTTATAGTATTGTAGATGATGAATTTTGCCAATGCATTTTGCACAAAAGGTAATGAAAGAGATCTAAAACATTATTATTTTTGTTTCTTAAACTGCAAACTATGCAATGGCCTGTGCTTGTTTTTGAAAAGTATGGAAATAAAGGAACTGGAAGTGATCTGAGATTTTTAGACTCACTTGTTAAAATCAAAATAATTTAGCAAAATTATATAGGCAGATAAAATGGTGTATGGATTAAGTACAGACATTGGCCCTAATGAACTAATTCATTATGGCAGGGGATATAACTTAATACAAAGTGCTATCTTTTGATTTTAGACTTTTATAGTGAACTGAAAGGCTTACCAGTTTTTCATATGATACTACAGTGGAGATGGAAGAAAAACTCCAGGTTATCTCTTTCCTGTATATAATTTACGGACCATGTCAAGATTTTAATAATAGGGCTTAATGAAAGCTTCATAAAAATCTAATTTTTTCCATCCTGTTTATTGTATCATTAGACACCTACATGAAAGTAGGAAAAAAAAATAAAGTTGTTCAGTGCAATTTTCTTCAGGATTTGTTGAAACAAGGCTATAAAATTTTAGAATCTGTGGGTTCTTTTTTTGTTTTGTTTTGTTTTTTTTAATAAGTAACATCTCATAGTTGTGGCTTCATTTGGATTCTCTTATAGTCTGTTTGCTCTCCATTCCTTTCCTTTGTTTTGCTCCTGCCTTTAAAGAAGACTTTGGAAGACAACTGTATCAGACCACTGGTGCTTTTAAATGACTGCTGATTCTTCCTGCATGGCTCCATAGACATTTTGTCCCGTTGGAAATCACAGTAACAGCCTTTTTGGTCCTATTCCGAGGTTATGACGAAGTACAGGAATTTTTATTTTTTTTTTTTGGCTCTGGCAGTCTTTGGCTGCTTCTGGCCACAGGGTTATTCCAGTGCTTAGACTGCAGCTCGGCATGTGAGGGGCCATTTGGGCTACCTACAGGGTTGTCTTTCTCCTCTGCAAAGAAACAGAGGTCAGATACTAGATCCTCTGAAATGCTGAGAAATGCACCCATGCACATACTCACATATACTTAACAAACATTTTAGCTCTTCAATTTTTGCTGGTTAGAACCAGTGATTTCTAGTGCCTGCTTTTTAATGCCTATCTTCACAGTAGCGCAGGTCAGATTGAAGTCAATCCTGTAAATCCTTTACCTTATTTTTGCCAGAAAAACAAACTTTCCCCTCCTGTATAATAATTTTGATCAGTTGACCTCCATTTCCATGGAGATGTGATCAGAAGGCTATAGTCAGCTAGCCACGCAAGCTAAGAACTATCTTTTGTCACTTAGAATGTGCAATGAAACTACAGATTTGAGGAGTAATTAAAGGACCTATAGATGGACATGTTTTTCCCCCACCACCCACAGCCATTAAAAATGTAACTTGGAAACAAAACATGTGATCAGCTCTGCAAAGGGTTTTAAAAAAAGTTTATTTAGAAGAAAAACCAAACAACAAAAAACCCAACCTTCTTCTTTAGTCTTTAACTTTTAGAATTATTACTTTTCCAGCAGTCTAAGACATTCTGTATACCCTTCTATGTATATTTGAATTTCCCACAGACTCCTGATTCCTGTGTGCTTTGTTTCAATGACATGGACTCAGTTTTGTCCAAAGCTGAAGTTTGTAGCCCACAGAACCTCACACATTCATGATCAAACAAGTGCGCATCGGGCAGCTCATGCTCCTCCAAGTTCAGCCTGGGGTTATTGGTTCAGGGTCATGCACAGGATCCAGCTCGTGCTTTTGGGCAGTATGTACCTCCCAGTCTTATCAGGGTGGGTGACAAAACCTAACAGCAAGTGCTGGACCGTGTTGCGCCTGCGACCGGGAGAACACGGTTCAGGGGCACGGTGTGGTGGCGTGTGCTGCTGCTGCTCGCGCGGCAGCGCCCACGGCCCAGCCAGCTGAAGGGCGGGCATGTCATCTGGGACTGAAGCGTGTGCACGAGTGGCATGTTCATGTTTGCTGGCTAACTAGTATGTTTTGTACTGCTGTATTGGGGATTTAGGTCTCTTCTGGGCTCTGTCAGGTGGGAAGGTGCCTTTCTGGTAAGGATACGGAAGCTCATGGTACTCATCACCTGGCGAGAGGGAAGCAAAGTATCTCAATTTCTGCAGAACAGGGTTGGTTTTCCTTCAGACTAGGTAATAACCAAGTTACGGATGTAATGCCATTTCGATTATGTATATCTCTCTGTATATATAAACATAAAGATATACTTCAAGGTGTCGGGTCGTTCAAGGGTCTGTCTCTTCTGCAGCTCCTCTGTCTCCTCTCTAAGGGGTTCGCAGGGTAACCGATCTTTAATAAACCGAAAGGGAGCATATGCCTTTTATTGTGGTTTTGGCACACGGCTGTGATGCTGTGGGAAACATGGCACCTCGGAGAACTGCACTCCCTCCCTAAGACTCGGTGAAGCGGATTTAAAATACAAAATGCATCTGAGCTTGAATTCGTGGCTTCCTGGGCAGCACACTGTTCTACTGCGAGACTACAAGGCCCGCTCTATAGATTGATTTCCAAGTGGAGATTTTTGTCACGCTTAATACGAGCATATTGATGAGACAAAGGTGCATAAGCTAACTTAGGACTGGGTTTTTTTCTGCACTACTTTTACTCTTTATGGCCAGTATCCACATAGCAGCAAAGCTTGAAAGTGAGCTTTCCCCTGCCCTCCGAGGGTTTTCTCCACTGAATCAATCTTGCAAGTAGCCCGACTCTTTCCATGCAGGGTGAAAAAGTGAAAACGACTTTGTTGTTGTTGTTGGAGTGACATTGTAAAATTAAAACGCGTGCTGATTTAGCAAGCTCAGGTTCTCCCTCCGCCTGGCCGGGCGAAGAAGGGGCTCGGCCTCCTCGCCGCCCCCCCCCCCCCCCCCC
>VZTL01000748.1:11003-17102 GCA_013400535.1 Scopus umbretta
GAGAGGCAAATCTAGAAAGGCTTGCATTGCCATTCTGTTGGTAGCCATAAAGTTTGAGACACGACCAAACCGCGCTCTGATCCAGCTCTTTGCTTCTTACTGTGTCACAGAGGTCTTGTCTCGGCAGCGCGGGGATCACGGAGAAAGCACCTGGTCCTGTTCTCTCTGCGGTAGGGATGGGTTCGTTGTGCCCCGGGTCCTTCTTGGTCAGCTGAGAGGAGCGATCAAGTCAGTCGTCTTCTGGCAAGCTTTGAGAAACGCCCTGCCTGGGAACATGGCTTTTAGCTTGTGTTGTCTTTGAACATCTTGCCTTGATGCCACCTGTGCTCTGAAAACACAGATTACAAAATAAAATAAAATATCTCAGTATCAAGGAATGCAGCAGAGCTGAAATACGAGTGCTGCTTGTGTTCACTCCAGCCTTGTGGCTTCAGCATTTAGCCCAGTGCTCAGGGTCATCCTGGTAAACTTGAAGATGTCTAATTCCACCGAACGTGGGCCCTTTTCACCAAATAATTGAACAAATACCAGTTCCAGTTTAGTGATGTTTAGCGAAAGGATGCTTAATGGCCCTTTATTTTGACAGGATGCGAGCTCTCTGTGTAGAGACATTTCATCAGGAATGCTTCACGTTAAAAACAACGCACGAGGAGCAATACTTAGCATTCCTAGTGCACAATTCATTGGAGAATTTCAGAGCAATTTACAAACATTAGCTCAATAAGCCTCACAACACCCATTTGAGATCAGAAAAAAAATAGATAAGATACTCCTCTTCAGCCTGACTGTGGCATTAAGGAGCTGTAAAGCTGGAGGCTCTCTCCAGCTCCTGACCCTCCAGCACCTGGTGGTCCCATACTGATGTGGGCATCAGCTGGGCCTTGCACGCCATCGCAGTCCATGTGGCGGCAGGTATGCAAGAAAGAATAAAGGTACGCTAGAAATGCCATTACGTTTAGGCTATACTCAGTTGACCTGGAGATCATAAGTATCTTAAAAAACCCCACAAACTGAGGCAGGTAAAATTAGAGTGAGGGCATGGCTAACAAAGATGCAGTTTCGTGGAGTCGCTGGTAGTGTCCCTGCAGCAGTACCCAGAAAACCTGAGTTCAAGTGAGCATCCGAGCTAAGAGATCATGTCAACCACCACGGAAATCCAGCTCTCTTTCAGCTCAACAGCTAAACCCCTTTTACAGATTTTGGGATAGGAACTTTTAAAGAAATGTGCGTTCAGCTGAACAGACAGTATCGATTTATTTATGCACAGTTTCAGTAAACCTAGCCATTTCCCTCCTTGCCTCTCTGATATGAGAGATTGCTCCTTCAGCATTAGCATCCAGTATTGATATTAGGGTCTTGCTCAAGGAGTAACTGAAAAGGAAGAGCTGTGATTAAAAGCACCAGTTGGTGATACGGGGGCACTCCTCTGTAATGCTCCCGTCTGACTCGCTCTGCAGGAGCGAGTGCGACGTGGTGCAGCCGCAGTCGTGCTTTCTATCGGCCGTGGTTGGGCCGTGTTGGGTTCTGAAGAAGGGAAGAGGCGCCTGGCTTGCCTCCTGCCAGGAATGCTGTTGGCACATGGAAACTTCTGTGAGGTGTATACCGCGAGAATTGTCGCAGTCGCTTGTACAGATTGACGCGAATAAATGGTAATTGTTCATATTCTAAATGTAGAAGCTCTGCCTAACCTCACTATTCAGCGTGTCTGAAGTTGGGCAGCACAAGCTACTGGGCTGGCACAGCGGAGAAACTCTGCATGAGGAGACAGTCCTGAGCCTTGCTTATCATTAGCTGCCAATTGTTAGCTCAAAACCAGACCTGCGTGACTTTTTTTTTAATCATGACAAGTGGAAACATAGCTATATAAAGAAAAGAGGAGGCATTAGGCTGTGAACACCCTCCTGCACGAGGGCAGGATGGCCAGGGTCCCCCCTCATCTTCCGTAGCCTGGAGGGTGGAGACATCCCGTACCAGCTCGCTTCTCCAGTGCAGGAGGGCAGCATAAAGGCGTTTGCACCTTTCCAAGCTTTTCCCCTTCCTATAAGTGCTTGCTGTGTTCCCAGGAGGCAGCGTTGCTACAAAACTGGTTTATGGGGAGATGCCTAGATGATAAGGGTTAGTCCTAAATAATTGCTAGTTGCTGCTCAGGAAAAATAAGCTGGATTTCCATCCCCGGGTAGAGTGACACCTCACAGTTAAAGGCTGGCAAAGGTTGAAGAGGTCATAAGACAGGGCCTAATTTGCCATGTTCCTTTCCTTTCAAAAACAATGAGGGAACCGGGGCCTTGCCGGTGGGCAGATCCCGCCTGGATCTCCCTGGAGTCAGCAGGAGTTGGATCGAGTCCCTTTGAATAGAGAGAGTTTCCAAACCGGAGGCAAAGCCAAGTGTTTTTCAGAAGATTGATCATTCATTACCTTGGAATTTTTCAACGTAGAGGTCATTACTGCTAATATAAGTTGTGAAAAAATAAAATGTATTAAAAAAATAGAGACAAATTCTCATCTGGTGTAAGTCATTGCCTTTGAAGTCAATGAGTCATTGAAATCCACTTTCCCACACCGAGCTAAGGATATGGCCTGGAGTCAATACATTTGTAGTTGTTGAAAAATTAAAAATATAAATTTGCCTTTCCCTGGCAATAATGTTCTGTTTACGACAGAGATCTTATGCTTTAAAATAAGTTCATTAACTAATAGGAAAGTAATATTTCACTACCAGTATTCTTTTGGGTATAACTATTTATGATTAAATTTTATTAAACTTTTTTAAAATTGGATTTACATTTTGATGAATCTAATAGATTTCAATTTTGTATTTTTATAGATTCTTTCTAAAGTTTTTCCTCAAGTGCAATCAGAACTGTTTGAAGAATGCAGGCAACCCACGAGACATGCGAAGATTCCAGGTACAGATCCCTCTTAAAGAATAAACGATATATAAAAGACTTACTCGCATCTTCATCCTGAACTTTTCTAATGAAAAACCAGCATCAGTGCTTCAACGTAGTGTAGTTCCAATGCGGCGCGCCCTTAAAAAAACCTCCGTCGGTATTTTTCCTTTCCCCCGCTAATTTACATGCTGGTTCTTGGGACTCGCCGAGTTCTGCAGTGGACTGTAATGGATCAATGCCGAAGCAAGTGGGCCTCTCCTCAGAGAGTGTTTCCACAGTTTCCCTTCATACTAACACCTTGCGTTGTAGTGTGGCGTGTGCTCAGACCTGCAGAGGTTTTACATATGTAGACCGAGTAGCGTGATCTTACTAACAGACATGACCGTGGACGGCAGCAAAGTTTGGATCTCACACGGGGGTTTTTCACATTCACAACTTGTAAATCCAACAGTGGTGGCCTGACCATATATTTCTATTCCAGTTGTGTTAGAAAATGTTTAATACTTCACTTTCTCCTTACAGCTTTTGAAATATCCTGTGGTGAATCATAACACTACAGAGAGACAGCTGACGTGTTGGACAAATGATTTCCTCTGTAGTCGGGGTCATTTGAAATGCTTGTTAGGAAAGATATGCTTTTTATTTCAAAATATTTCACAACAATTCGTATTTGAGACTTCTAATAAACTAGTACTGAGATGTTCAAAACTTTCTTACTTTTGAGAAGAATAACTTGTGATTAAACTTGATAGCAAAACATGTGACATCTGTTTTCATGCACAGCCAACCAACCGGTGAAGCCAGAACCCTTGAGCCAGCCAACAGAAAAGATCTGTAGCTGGAAAAAATATTTCTTCAAAACAATTGAGCCAAGCTTCCATTTTTCATGCATCTCAGCTTCACGTGGCATTGGTGATATTGATCCATCTGAACAGAACAGAAGGTCAAACCTGGAATGAGTGGAAATGTCCTCTTTGTCTCACCGATGACTAAATGAAGCATCAGTCATGAGTGATCTTGTGGTCGACAATGGAGCCAGTAGGCACTAGAAAGACTTCCCTGGGTCTCTTTAGCTAATCTCCCTGCCTCTCAGAAGGTTTAACTGGACTTAACAGTATGTCAGATCTTGAACAATATTTTTAACTGGTTTCACTGTCTCAGCACCTTCCGTGAGGTGCACTGCAGGAATAAGCCGATATAACAAAGCATAGCATGTCTACTTTCTTTTGCTGAACTACAGTATTTTCCCTTGGTGACTGACCTATATATACACGACAGAACAAAAATAGTTGTCATTTTTATATACACCTTTCTCTGTCTTTTTAATATACCGTGTTCTAGGAACCAAATCCAGAAATCTTTGCTGAAAATCACACTTGTATGTTTTGCAATATTTCTTAAAGTCTGCGAATCTCATTAAAAGTGAAAGCAGATAGCCCAGTGGCCTGGCAGCAGCTCTGCGGCCGAGGTGAGCGTGCAACCTCAGCACTCTCCAAAGTGGATGTTGACAAGAGTGAAAGTGTCCACTTCGGGGAGGAGAAAGGTAGGGAAGCGGAGCAGCCTGGCAGAGAGCTGCCCTCGGGCTGTTCTAAAGGGTACCGCAGATGGCTGTCTCAAAGGAGGCAGGGTACACAGAAAAGGTGCTGGGATAGCTGAAAGCTAATTATGGGTTGTGAATAAGAAGCAGGATCAGAGGTGATCCAAAACATAGAAGCAGACAAGAATTTTCTTCTGATGCCTTGGACCAGCTCTCTGCAAAAGGAGGGTAGTTTTTCCCCTTCCATTTTTGTTCATTAGGTGTTTGGGTATAGACGCCGGTGTGAGAACCCTGGCAGTCTTTTGTGTTATATCCAAAAGTAAAATAAATGGAAGGCGAAAGCTAAAATTTGCGCCAGCTTTTGCTGCCGTCACCAGTAGGGCTGATAAGGCCTAACTTAGCCATTGACTTTAAGGACTCTACTAACGTTAAACCCCAAAGAAAATGCTGCAGTGATTACTTCATTTAGAAAATCTGGAACCCACAGAACAGGGCCCATGCTGGAGAGTTTAAATAAGATGTAAATGTCTATCTGGGATAATAGCAATCGACCTATGAAGCCTTGTGCCACACAAACACAGGCCCATCTCGCGGTTTCCTCCTTGGCTTGTGTTCGTGCAATATTGTTTCCGGAAGGAGTTTCACGACTCCATTGTGTAGGTGTTTTTATCGGGAAGGTTGTGCATTTTGCATATGTTCCTTTTCCATTTTCTACTGAGAAGCAGCTGGAAGCCAAAGAAGGCCCTATCCATCATCTCTTCTATGGCCGGACTCTGAACCTGGACACAAGAATAGGAGCCTTTCACTCAAAAATAAAGGAGGAAATTCCATTGACATACCAGGGTCAATCACCATCCAAATGAACTTGAGAAGGGATACTTTTCATGGATTGAAAACACTTTCACTATTCATATTCAACTCGGTCTTTTCAGATGCAAAAAAGTTCATTATCAGACATTAAATGTAATTGTAAAAGTGACCTGGAGATCATTTACTGAAGAAAAAGTGGAGAGTTACGATGGTTCCTGATTTATTAAGCTTTTTTTATTTGGAATCCTCACAACCCTTCATTTGAAGACAGTCTCAAGTGAACAAATTTTAATTAGATAAACTATCTAATCAATATATCAACAGATCAATCAAAACAGCAGCTTTTAAAATGAGTGGCTAGAGGGGTGTTTCTGAAACTAATGGCTAGAAGAATATTTCCCTGAATTGAATTCATTTGTTAGCATAATAGGAGATTAAACTCTAATTAGTGTAGCAGGTTCTGAAGAGAAACAATTGCGAGTTAAAAATCACCAGTGTTGGCCACATAAACAAAGATGTATTCATAGTTGTCATTCACTTCGTTTAAAGCGAAAAGTAACAGGCTGTGATGTTGTTTTGCCTTAAAAGAAGGTCTGCTTCTGTATCTGCGTTTGTGAAAATATGCAGGATTTTAAAGGTTTTGTTCTTTGTTTTCTTTTTTCAGGTTGTTGTATCAACAACAGTCAATGTGGATGGCCACGTGCTGGCTGTCTCAGACAACATGTTTGTACACAACAATTCCAAACACGGGAGGCGGGCTCGCCGCCTTGACCCCTCAGAAGGTACGGCCCCTTCTTATCTGGAAAATGGTAGGCACACATTTACATGTCTTTTTTTATTTGCAATGCTTTTTTTTTTTTT
>VZTL01000748.1:17116-19616 GCA_013400535.1 Scopus umbretta
ATTGTTTTTTTTTTTTTTTTTTTTTTTTCACCATACTTTATGTTGATACACTACTACATTTACTTTTACATGATTTCTTCTCTCATCCATCAAACCGCCCATTAAAAAAGTCCATTAGTATTTCTCAGCCCTTGTCAGCCAGAATACGGTCGCTCCTGAATTTGCTTCTGACTCCTTTCTTTATTTAATACTTACAGTTTTGCAGTCACAACCAATTTTTCATCTTTTTCTATTTTTTTTTTTTCAGTCTTGTTTTGCTTGCAGCTTTTTCTTGCTATTTAATTTGACTTGATTTTATTTTGGCTTGTCATATTCCTTGATCCAGAGGTACAGTCTCAGGTTATGTATGCAAGTTTAAGTGGATGGTGAAAACATGACCGAATCTGTAAAGAATTTACTGTGAGGTCAATTTCCTGTGGCTGGGCCGTACTGCAGATTACGGCAGGAGGGGGTTTGTATGAGAAAAACAGCATAAAATGTTTTTCTTCAGACTGACTCAATGTGATTGACTTCTTGCCTGAACTGCTAAAAGAAGATAGTCTGAGATGAAGAGGAGAATGGAAAGTGTCTCTGTAAATCCAGAATTGTGAAATACTATCTTTCTGGAGCCCATCAGCCTCCGAATCGCTCGCACACAATTGCAGCTGCGCTCGTACACGTGCACACATGTATTTATTCTCCCACAAAGGCCCAAATAATCATTTAGATTTAAATATTGCTTTGTTCGCACTGTAAAACACACCAACGTAAAGATACAAACCGGCTCTTAGGTAGCCTGTTTTTTAATAAAATTAGAATAGAATAGAATAGAATAGAATAATGGAATAGAATATTTTCCATTGGAAGGGACCTACAACGATCACCTAGTCCAACTGGCTGATCACACCAGGGCTGACCAAAAATCAAATGCATAGGGGTCAAATACGTGGTCCATTCTTAAAGAGTTAGAATTCTCAAAAGCACTGCGATCCGACGTACGGCTGCGCGGCCAGGCCACGCACATCAGATTCCACGGGACGCCTCTTGCGAGTTGTTACTAACATATTGACAGTATCATGGCTTTTTACGCTAATAAAATTAATTAAAGGAATAACAGAATACTAAGCTGCTAATACAATCATTGTCATTTTACGTTTCAAATAGTATTTACCAATGGGCATACAGAGAAATGAATGAGGCAAGCGACGATCATCAGAAGGAAACACGATCTAGACATCAAAAAATGGAAAACGATTTACAAATCTGCTGCAGTCCACACACACAAAACTAATTTGTTTTTCTGCATTAATAACTAAGGTATAAGAGAACAAAAATATAATAATTAAAGGTCGCCCTGAGCACCAGAGTCATTATGGTCTATGACGTATTGTTTATCTCTTTCATATGCACTGAAAGTAGGTGTGTGTTTTGCCTAGCAACCGTCACTAATGAGGTTCACAATTAAGAAGGCTGAATCCTCTCCCCTAGTCCTCTCCTTCCCCAGAGAGCGAGAACTAGCAACATTATAGGTTCAAGTAAGCATGCTCAGCCCTGTGGTGTTAGGTTTTAGTCTAGGTCCAAATTCAGCCTCTTCTAATGAGCCATTATGATCTTAGCAAAATACAAGTATTTATTTTTGTAAGCTGCATGAAAAGAATTTGACTCTAAGCAGAAAGTATCACTTAGAAAAATAAAGGCCGCTTCTACGTGCTACGGAAAATCTGCATAAATGTCACTAACCGATAGCTCCTTTTTGCGATATGGTAATTGATTTGCTTTATTTAAATGTTAAAAATAGAGTGCCAAGTCCTCTTTGCCTAACCGCCCATAAATGCTCATTCAAGTAAGGTGCACCCTTGCAAATGAACGTGAAAATCTGAAGGCTGCTTCTTGAAGTCCTACGTCTAATAACAATTATAGTAACTAAATAACTAAAAGTAAACACGCCTGTAATATGGCAGCAGAGAATCAAAATGCCCTTGAATGTCAGAGAGAATGGCAGAGCCAGGCTTTCAAACACAGGGAGGTGAAAGTCGGTGGGGTTCAGAAGTGCTCAGCATCCTTATGAGTCGGGCTGTGCTCCCCGTGCGCTTAGGCAGCGTTGGGAAAATGAGCCTCACCGGCTGGTTCTGCTCCTGCTGAAATCAGCCACACAACTTCTCGGGATTTTAGTGGAGCCGGGATAAGCTTCGGCCTCTTAAAACGGGGTTGGTGTCGCCTGCAAAGAAAATTCCCCAGATCGTAACCTTGCTTGCATGAAAATCTTTGTTTCCTTCTGGTCGGGGTGCGACACTCGACACCGATACCTTGCTTAAAATTGCAGTGTTTTATGTCATGCCTCAAGTTAGTTGTGCCCCCCGTGCCCGTCAAGCCCTGTCTTCCATCTAGGATGGTATGCTTTGCATTAGTAACACATTCTTTAAAGAAAAGTGCCCGCTGAAAACCACAGATATTTACTTCTCTGTAGCCTCTCCTTGCTAACACCTCATTATCCAATCATCTAATATTCACCAGCAGTATA
>VZTL01000748.1:24616-28220 GCA_013400535.1 Scopus umbretta
GTATTACAGTTTTTCTGGCATTTAACAAAGAATTTAACCGAGGTGCTGGGAGGGAAAAGGGAGAAATAGCAATTTAATTTACCGTACTTTTGGATGAGGATTCTAGGTAATAAATTTGATCTGACGAATCAATCTCTCTTTTGAAAACAAAGAGCCTTTAACTGTTTACTCGACAGACTGCAGGGATTCAGGGAGAGTTCTTGCTGCTTATTGGGGAGATAATGCAGATTGCAGATGATGTGCAGATGATGTGCATTTTGATGAATATTTTCCCACTAGACTGCAACTGTTTCTACCTATTAATTTAGATCTAATGGGAAAAGTGTGTTCCGGGGTAGTTTTAAGCTAGCACTTTTTAAACAGTTAACGCATCGTGGATATGTTTTTCTGTCTGCGGAAGATCTATCGCTGAAATGAACTTTTAAGTGAAGGTAGCATCTGAGATTCCTGTCTTCCATCTATCCCCAAAGAAATCACAACCTGAGCAAAACCAATGCTCGCATTCACACCTGGGTGCCTCACGTCTGGCTAACAAGGGAGAGAATATTCACGTTTTCTTCATCTTTCTGATTGGGTTGCTACCAAAGTTACCGAGTGGGATGGTGGTGCCCGTGATGCTTTTGGTGCTAACAACAGATCCCGACAGCGGACGTTGTTTCGTAGGCTGCTGCAAAGGTGGCAACCGCAGGTGGGGCTGCAGGCGGTCACGGTTACAGCCTTAAAAACGCTGTTACGAACGCAGTCCATGCGAAGCTTCAGCAGAGTAGCCTGACGAGTACGGCTATTTAGCTAAGATAAGTGTGCAGCAAAATAAAAAATGAATGAATTAAAAGCCTTAGACTAAGTTCCAGGTATTTTAGCTGTTGCGAGCTGGTGCGGTTCCATTGCACGCAGGGAAGCGCTGCAGATCCGAACCAGATGACGGTCTGGCTCTCCAGTGCACAGTCCTGGAATTTTGAGTTGCTTTACAGTAATGTCTTAAACTGATTTCTTAGGTGCAGATTTTGCAAATTTGGCAATTTTCTTCTGTTTTGAACTTCTTTCTAACGTGTAAATGCAAATGTGTATGAAACTGTAAGGAAAAGCCGTTCGTTTCTTCTTTCCTGGGGTCGTCTTTTGTCTTTATCGCTAAGTAAAGATGTTCAAAAGAATCGTGAGAATGTCAGGAGCTTCTCCCGCTGGAATTAAATTGTAATAAAGTTACACTGCTAACAACACTTTAACGGGAATATATATTTAACGCACACCTTTTGAGGGAGACAAAAGCCTATATCCCAGCAGTAAGAAAATAAAATGATAAAGCCAGCGCCCGCCTGACGGCGAAACTTCTGCCTGCTTTGCTTTATCCTGAAGTGATAGGGTGACTGAGATAGTCTTTGGAAATTACAGCTGCCATTGAGAGGGAAGCCAAGCCTCACTGTATTTCAGAAAATGAAAATGATGTAGCCCTAGAGGAGGGAGGGGCTGAATCCCCAGGGCATCTGTTTCCCATCAGTGTCCCACCATGCTTGCAGTCTGGCTTGGCACTCTAACATTTAACCTTCCCAGCGTGAGGTAGACCATAGGGCAACAAGGCTGCAGAATAATGAAACAAGAGTGTAGTGTGGTGCACAAAGCCTTTGTGAGCAGAGAAGTTGAGACATTAAATGATCAGGGTACAGAGATATGAAAGTTCCAGATTTTTCTAAAAAGCCCCCATTAGTCTCACGCAGAAGGAAGAGCGCGCCGTCTCTCAGCAGGCAAAGGCGAGGCCTTTCCCCATCTATCCATGCCTTTTTGCCCGCTGCTTTCAACTATTATAAAGATACAATTACCTTGGGAGATTGTGGCAGTTCAGTTGATTAGCACGGTGAATTAAAAGAATGAGTCACAAATGACATGTCCAGCTCTTCTCTACTAGTCCTTTGTATTCCCAGTGTACCTCACCCCTGTTGTAAGAAGGTCAAAAATTAGAGAGAGATAACAATTTTCAAGCAGCTAGCACTTAGGAGCAGAATTAACAATCATTCTGTATGTAATTGCCAGTTAATAGTAAATTGCCTTCTAGACTGTAAAATGCAATATAAACTGGTGGGCACCTAAAATTAAATTAATGAGGTATTTGCTGCCTTTAAAAGTGAATAGTGCAAATTAATAACTGGGTACAATACTTGTTTTACTCTATATCGAACAGTGCATCGTTTGCTTGTTTCATAATAATTTTAAAAGTGCTACCTGAAAAATTCTCTATCCCTCTGAGTAAATCGAGTGGTTTGTGCAGGTTGTAGCCATAATTTTGCCGGTAAAGTCTTCCAGGTTTCTAAGTTAAATATCAGAGATTATTTTTTAATTAGAATATAAGCACTGCGGTGTTATTTGATTATGGCAAATTGTGATTTGTATGCTTCTAAATGAAATTATGTTACAGATAAAATTGCACCTTTATACACATATTTTAAGCTCTGTAGATTCTGTTGGTTTACTTTAAGATGAGCGGCAGCACTGTATTTACAATGTATTTGTGCCATGGCGTTACTGTTTTCTCTAAGTGTGTATTTTGCATAATGATTTCCTAGAGAATAAAGGAAGTATGGTCCGACCCAGTGTCTATTAAAATAGTTTCAAAGAATGCTATTTGGCACTTGGCACTTCCAACGCTGACTGCTTTCACCCTAATGTTTCTGTTGCACTCTCTTATTTTGATAACTTCTTTTGCTCAGTTAAAGAAATGACCCAAATTGTCAGGAGACAACAGATCGTTTGCAGTAGACTGTACCCGGTTGCTGTACAAGGTATTGGCATTCGATTGCAAACATGTCCAAAGCAGACGTAGAGAAAGCGTGAATGTTGAATACATGGAACCATTCCCAGGTCTGCAATGCATTTGCTAGATGTGAACATAAAAATGATTATTTTGCACAAAGACTTGCATTCAATTTTGAGCCTATGAAACCATTACTCAACCAGTAATCGCTCACAGTTTGTGTTCCTTCTGATAGAGTATTTATGTTGAAGAAGTGCGGCCGGGCTCTAAGGCTGGCACCGCACCAAGGGGGGGAAGCCCTCTTTAGTCACTACATTGTCCAGATTTTTCGGTTTGGCTCGGTTTTGCCTCGGTATGGAGACCTCCGCTTTGGCTGGGTTCCCTCGGTTAACCCCCACTCCGCTTCCCCCTCTGAAAGATCTCGTGTTCCTCAAGTATTTTCGAGATCTTTTGTGTGCATTCAAATGTGATTCTGTCAATGGCGCTGTTACACTGTTTAGAGTCAATAGCTCCCTTCCATCACAGCCAACACAAACTAGCTGTCTCATAGGTCAGTGCTCTTTAAACAAATTACTTGTATCCACAGAGCAAATGATTGTTAATTGCCTCCCACAAATCATACTATTTTTACTATGCTAAACTACGTGCTAATGCCTGAGTTAAATTTAAATCACCTGATTATTTCTTGTACATATTCAATTATTGTTCTTAAGTACGGAATCTGGTGACTTTGCAAAACGAATGGTAGAAATTTATATAATGGATGCAGGACTTTATTGGAAAGCCTTAAAAAAATACCATTACATTCATTTTAATGAAATCCTCAGCATTTCTAATATTGCATTTCCTTTTGTTTTTTTT
>VZTL01000752.1:2361-28894 GCA_013400535.1 Scopus umbretta
ATTATTATTATTATTATTACTATTATTTTCTCTTACTCTGCTGTCCTATTGAACTTGCCCTGGTAAAGCCCCCCAAAACTGTCATCAGCTCATTGTACTTCCAACCCCGAAACACTGGCAGACCAGCAGCCGGAACAGCTCGGTACGAGCAGGAGCCCTCGGCGCAGGCTCTCCTGGGGACCCAGCAGAAGCGTCCAGCTTCCCTGGGCTGCAGCCAGGTGCCACAGGGGCACTGAGCGCCAAGATGCGCATGTTGGCAAAACCCTTCACGTGGTGGGTGTTGGACTCGGGCTGAAGGGGAGACTGCAGATGGGAGTTAGCCAAAAAGGGGTTAGAAGCTGGTCGAGGCAAACAGAGCCTGCTGGTGCACTCCGGGCCCCCATGTAGTCCATGTTGTTTCTCAGTACATGAGCGCAGAGACCAGTCGAACACTGAATAAGGTTAAAAGACAGTATCTCTGCTTGCTCATTCAGCGAGTCCCACATATTGTGGGAATGAAGGGGGAGGAGGAGGAAAAGCATGGCAAAAACCCTTATGTGATCATCTGAGCAAAGACTATCCCATCGTGACTAGCCACATACTGACAAACTGCGCTGCTAGCTTTCACTCTGTCAAGGTAAACCAGAACACTTCATTTTGCAAACTTAGCAGCACATGCTGTGTTTTCTACAGTGCCTTATCGCTGTTTTTAAGACAGTGTTGTGGTTTAGCCCCTGTNAAAGATCAGAACTTTCCAGAAACACTTACCACGGTAACATCTTGACTTACACATGTGGGAATGGCAAATTCATTGTGCTCCAACAGAGCTCTCATTCCCAAGCCAGGCTTGAGGCTCACCCAGCAAACAGGGACCAAATTGTAGCCCTTGAATGAGTAGCATACACTGACTGTAGGCCACTGTGCCATCCTCCTGCTCATTGTCACTCTCTCACCCACGCATGCACCACCACGGACCAGCTGAGGCAGGAAGGCACTTCAGGAGATCACCTGGTCCAACCGCGTCTCAGAGCAGGGTCAGCCAAAACAGGTTGCTCAGGGTCATGTCTAGCTGGATTTTGAATATCTCCAGGGATAGAGACTCCACAGCCTCTTTGGGCATCCTCTTCCAGTAGTCAAACACCCTCACAGAAGAAAAGTGTTTTCTTACATTAAATGAAATTTCCTGTATTTCAGGTTGTGCCCATTGCCTCTTGTCCTGCCACTGGGCACCACTGACAAGAGCCTATCTCCTTCTTCTTTATTCCCCCATCAGGTATTGTGGTGGACTTGGCAGTGTTAGTTTAATGGTTGGACTCCGTGATCTTAAGGGTCTTGTCCAACTTAAATGATTCTATGATTCTATGATTTATACACATGGATCAGATCCTCTTGAGCCTTCTCCGTTCTGGGCTGGACAGTCCCAGTTCTCTCAGCTTCTCCTTGTAGGACAGATGCTCCAGTCCCTTAATCACCTTTCTGGCCATTCCCTGATTCTCTCCAGGACACCTCTTGTACTGGGGAGCCCAGCACAAGACTCTCAGTTCCTTCAAAGTAATAAGGCCACTCAGACCTTCCTCAGTCTAGCAAGAGGCTGGGGACACACTCAAGGTTTTTTAATGTCACCTCCTGCCACAGCTGCACTTTCATCATCCTTCGGCTCATTGGAGCCAAAGCTGGTCAGAACAAGGCTGTTAAACTGTCTTCGACTATGGGCTCTCTTTGTAGCTGTGTTACTGGACTTTTTGGTATGACCGTATGCAAATCCATTGCCAGTAACCTATTTGTGCTTCTTCCTTCAACTACAAAATGTGGCAGTACTGAATTTGATTGCAAAGTTTAATCTGTTTATGTCTGAGAGCCTTTACAGCTGTGTACTATTCAGTAATGCTGGTATTCACTACTTGTAGCCTTTTGGGGTGATTAATCCTGAAGAAGTGGAGCCCAAAATGCACGCAGAAGATGTTTTGGTCAATACGGTCTTTGCTCTGGTAAATTCAAAATTGCCTGAGACCCAGTGGCAACTACTTTCATTGTCCAGAGTTCAAAGCAGTCTTGCTGGATGAATTATCAGTAAGTAACTGTGGTGCCTGGTCACCCACAACAGGACGGCTTTTTCGCTGCCTTAGAAAGGTAAATCTGCTTGTGTTGCTCTTCAGTTCGAATCTGATGATAACCTCCTTCTCCTCCCACCACAACTGCTGCATGAAATTAGCTGTAAAAATTCCTATTATTTTCCCTCTGATATGAGTCAGCTATTTTATATATCACAAAACTGTATACTACTTCCATTCCGAACTGCTGCTCCTTGGAGCCAGTTTTTACCTTGTGGTATGTCTTGAGCTAAGAAACACACTGCAATTGGAGGCCCTGGGCTAAAACACTGATAGAAGAGGAAGAAAAGTAATTTTTCAGCCCTCTCCTTCAAAAACCCAGTGTAAACTCTCAACCTCGCACTGGCATTTATGAAAGCAGGGCAGCTCAGCTAGTCTGGTGTGTCACTTTCCCTTTATAAACTCCGCGAAGGTACAGCTGGAAAGGATGGACGAGTCATTTGCAGGGAGAAGAAGTGCTGAAATCTATCAAGACGGATCAGGCACACTGGGGGATGACAGCGTAATTGAAAAGACATCCTGAGGCGCTGGATTCCCTGTTGTTTTCAGGGCTTCTCTTCCCCGCTGTCAAATGGAAGACGCTTTCTCACCCAGGTCCAGAAGGCCTCAGCCTTCTCAGCAAGGATGTGACTCCACTGATACCGCGCTCTCTTGGCAAACCACCGAGAGCCTGCAGGTGCAGCAGCTTTTGAAGCAGGCTACCTCGCACTGGCACGGCGCTGGGCCAGCTGAGCCAAGCGAAGGCGTCCCTGCTGCCCCACCTGCCCTCCCTCAGCCCCGGAGCACCCTGACTCCCCGCTACCACCGCTGAGTCAGGCCTGGCCTTTGCCAGCCCCTTCTGGGACCCGCTCATTAGAGAGGCAGAAAACCGGCTGCAGCCTTTGCTGTGGTCCCGCTGGTTCATGGAGGAGTGCCCAAGCCCGGGCGTGAGGGAGGAAGGTCGGGCAGGCGATGGGGGTGAGCTGGTGCACTGGTGCAGCTGCTCGGCCGATGCGCTGTGCCTGCCCAGGGCGCAGGCTGGGCTGAGGAGGTGAGTGCTGCCAGCTCACACCCCGCTGACCCTACATGAAGGAAGACAAAGAGGTGTAACGCCGTCTGCACTGCGGCGCATTTTAACCAGGGGGTCGGTGTGCGTTCGCTGGCTTTGTGCCTTCCCAGGTTTCTCCACACCTGCTTCCCCGTGCAGCCTCCTCCGCTTTTGCAGGTAGGCAGGCACCGCTCCCCGTGGCACTGTGTTCTGCTGGCTTATTTTTCAACCAAAACAGTTCCCTGAGCGGATTCACAGCGCAGCCTGACGAACAGTCGAGTCGACGCTGCTCCACAGGGCAGCATCACGCGGCTGGCCCTGGGAGCGCGCACTGCACTGCGGGGCAGAGGAGGGTCCGTGCCCTGGGCAATGCCCCGCTCCAGTATCACACCTCACCCTTCGCGTACAGGAGCAGGTCGTAGAGCAGAAGTGCTGAGCTGCATGCACAGACGTAGCTAGACAGTTAGTCTGCCGAAGTTTTGAAATGCTTTATTTCACACCCTTACATCCCAGCTGAAGAACCAGATGTCCTCAGGAGACATCAGCACCTGCCTTGAGCTGTGTGTACAAGTCTCCTGAACACGGCCAAGTGTTGACAGGTCCAAGGGCATCCTGAAGATTTTCCTACCAAGGGATCCACTGGGGCATGTTCTTTCTCAGCTGCAAACTCAGTGGCCTGAGAGAAGGAAAGACTCGTGTTTTGCCCGTACGCCAGGCTCTTCATTAAATTCTCAGAAAGACCGCAGAAGACTGCAGAGACAGACTGATGACAGGACTAAAGATTTCTTTAATTACCATTAACACTGAATGATGAAAGTGGCTAAGATGAGAATTTCACATATTATCAAAGGTGGCGAATATCTTGCAGGGTCAAATCCTGTATTATTTAAGAAAACTTTTCACCTTTTCTCTAAAGCACAGCCTTGAATTGTAACAACTGCAAAACCTCACTTGGAGCCGATGAGTTTTTGATCTGATCAGCCCTGATTATGTACTTGGTCAATCAAGTGATGCAGCAACATGTCTCTCCTCATTGATGCCAAGGTCCGGAATACCACAGGATTCACAGCTAGCAGCTAATGCAATGCTCAGGAGTAAAGACCACACTCTGAGGTGAAAATTAGGGTGGAATGAATTTCGGAGCCCCATTTCTGTTAAAATAAATTTTTGAAAATGACATTGGAATACATCTACTGCCACAGTGTTTTTTTCAAGTAAGCAAAACAAATTAGAGCCTGCTTCTGTGGCAGGATACTTGAGCACAGTCACCTGTTCCTAGGAGGAACCGCTGAAGTCTGAAGCTTTCTTTATATGAATCCCAAGTGAAAATTAATAGCTTAGGTTTTTTAGGACTTCACAAACATTGTTGGCTGTCAGTGTTGTTATTTCTTTAGTGACACACACACACACACACACAAAATAAAAACCCAGAATGCAGAATTAATGAGAACATATAATTAAGTTGGCTTGATACAACCTGCCAGAATAATTCATGTGACCTGTAACATGGTCTTTTTCTTCAGGGCTTCTTGGAAGTCCGCATGTATGTACGGTTAGATTTTGTGGAGTTTTGTCGTGTGTTTGGCTCACTTAGAGGTTATGTGCTTCTTTCATGGCTATTTAATATGCTGTTTGATCTGCTTCTACCAAAGGAAAAAAAAAAAAAAAGGTGTTGATTACGCTGGGACTTTAGTATATTATCTATATATATGAATAGTATTTAAACGACACTAAGAAATTCCTAGGTAAGGCCTTCCTAGGATGAGACAATTTCTGGAACAGTAGAGAGGCAGGTCCGGTTACTCTACCTGAAGCGAGAAGTATTTCTTTACAGGGCTGAACATGCCTATTCCCCAGAAGTCCCTGAAGCTTTAATGTGGGAAGGACCGGTGGGGGCCAGTTAAGTGAAAGATCTGAACAATAACAATCTTGCCATGAGAATGAAGGACAGCATTGCTTCACTGAAGCTCTCCATCCACTTCCACATAGATCTCAGGGGGATCACACGAAGGTGCCCAGGAAAGAAGCTGGGAAGCCTGCAATTGTGTCATGACAATTCCCAGAAATAGCTTCAGAGCTTCGACCCACCAGCTGTTCTTCCGGAGCCAAGGCTGGTATCTTTGCCATAAACAATACCAGCCAATTTTACCATATTGGTAAAATATATTCCACGCTCTACCAAGCAGGTAAACGAAAAGCGAAACAAAAGTTTCTGTAAAGTTGTGTCCATTTCTTGGAAGCTGGTTTTCTACGTAAGAAATCCAGACCGATCAAAAAGAGTATTTCAATTCTGAAGAAAGTTGTGAGCACACACATTTAAGAAATATTTTGCTATTGTGTCACATGTCAGTGGTGGAAACCAAAAGCTATATTCCCAGAGCAAGATTACGCCTGTGATTTCACGGCAAAGGAGAAATGTGCAGCATAGGTCCCTGCTCAGTCAGCTCAACACTGACTGCACTTCCACCTCTCACAAAATGCCCCTCGGTCTCTTGGCCATACCAGGAGACCAAGTGATAATCAAGGGAACTGTTATCAGATCATGACCTTTGTAGATACAAGTCTTTCAGTTCGTACCAGCTTCCCCTCAATTGTCACTAGCTTTAGCATTTGCTAAGCTCTCCTGACAGTTGTCACAGGACCATGTGCGCAATAAAAATGACTTGTGTTCATGTGTACACTCACACACACACAGAGCATTTATGGTTCCTATCGGTGCTGTAAATTTCGATTCTTTACTGTCCTCCTGATACTTGAAGAGGAATAATTTAATGCCTATAAAAACTTCCATTATAAAACCAGAGCTGAAGTACTGCTCTGTGTAGCCCGCCTATTAATGTCAGCAAGACAAAAGCTCTCTCTGGTGGTAGATTTCAGCAATTGCGTTTTTCTTTTCCTCCTCTTTCCAACACGTAGAGGAGCCAAGCGCTCTCGCTCCCTTATGTAGCTAACCCCAAGGTGCACTAGTGACAGCACCGTAGGAAACAAAATGCAGGGCATCGTCCTGTTGAATAGGGCTGCATACACTTGGGGTACGATAGTGTATAGATGGTGAACTGGAAACAAGATGTAAAGCTGCAACGTCAGAGAACTCCTACGTGTTGACCTTTTTGACTGCTTCGTATGTATCACTAAGCCCAAAGACATTCAGGAGACAGCAACTACCTGAGGTTTGTTGGTTTACTTGTTCTTACATGTACAATTTCTTATCGCAGCAAAATACAAGCTGGTTGCATTTCCAGCCACAGCAGGAAGCTTGGAGCAGAAAACATGCTTACTTTCAAATCCAGTTTCTACACATATCACCAACTGCTGAGCAGCTATCACTCTAAATTCATTTGCCACTTCTAACGTGGAAACATAACAAGTAAGGTAATGCCCTAGGAGAGAAGAGGGACAGAGATAGCCATAGCTTGTATAATTGGCTGTGATCGCTCTGTGTTCAGTTCACATCAGCAGAAGATTTATGTTTAATAAGGATAGTGTTAGTGAAGCTAGTAATAAAGTATAAGACAATATGTCTTCCTAGCCTTTCACATAATATCATTATGCATCTTCCTTTGGGGAATATGTTCTACACAAAAAAACCCCTCCTCTACAAGATCAAAAATACATGATACCAAGAAATCCTTTTGTCTCTTAAGTCAAAAGCTAAGCCACAGACTATGTTGTTTCTTTGCATATATGGAATATTTACTTGTCTGTCAGCTACAGCCCAGTTATCTCTGAACACCGCAAAAAATCAGCTGTCACAACAATTCGCATACTACAGCTGTTTCATTAGGTATTTATCTGCATTCACTACAGGTTTGTCATTCATCATATCTCGTAAATGATGGATTTAACAGAATTGCCGCCTTATTTCACCGACCTATTTGTACCTTTTCGTGCACCTGTCTAAGGAAGCTGGGAGAGGCTGGAGTCCAGTACAATTGGGCAATGCTCAAAGATTCATCTAATTGCTAGTAGGTTGCCATATACATCAGTGTCTTTTGTACAGATAAATATGTGTGTATGTGTGTATGTATATGCAAACTTGATCTTTGTTGTTTGTATAGTGAACTAACACATGCTTGGGAAAATCACATGCAGAACTTCAGACCTGATTTCAGTAAAACTGTTCATACATACCAATCAAATATTTGCTTAGGTACGTGGCTATACTGGTACCCAGGCAGCTTGGAATGATTTGCAGGGACAGGAAGATTTTATAAGCAGACCTATTTACTGTTATTAAGATAACACAAGATTGCACTTGCCAAATTCCAGGTGCCTTTAGCACCTTGTCATGTTGTGGAGGAATTATAAGAGAAGTAAATATATTTTGTAAGAATCTGGTGTCATCTCTTTCTCTGTCATGTACACATCTACAGGTTTGCAATCTGTCACAAGAGGGAACTCATTAAGTCTTATTTGTTATTCTTCTAAAGTTTGTCATTAATGTTTCATACCTGTATTCTAAATACAGGTGGGTTTACAAGACTCCTAAAGCAACTAAGGAGCTTGGGTTCTGTATCTTAGTCCTTCTATCAATTCTTGCAAGCCTGTATTTCCATGTCTTTGAATAAGTATTTCTTGTATTAAAAAGATAGATTCTGATGTTTGCTTTATGGCAGAAGATCATTGGTATGTTTCAGTAGCAGCACGCTGTAGAATAATAACATATGGAGTTGCATCACAAATGTACATTAAAGACAATATGTATTTTTACTGCTTATTGCAGAAACATGCCTGAACACCTTTGTCACAGCCCCGGTGGATAAAGAGGCTTTCAGTAGAGGTTTTGACCTGGAAGGGTAGAATACATATATGGTGTGGCCACCAGGAGTCTTATTTTAAAGGAGGATTTCTCCAGCTGATGTAATACATTTTGCCAAACTTGACCTCATTCCTTCCCAGCAGTTTAGAGGTGTAAGTCTCCCTGTCACTTTTTATATCACTTTGTTCACTGCTGAAATTGGTGTCTTACCTAGGATGGTAGGCACCAGGGAAACAACCCTTTTGCCCGTTTCAGAAGAAGCTTCAAGAGCAATTGCAATCTAATCTTCTCACTTACTTCTAGCCCGCTGCAGAGTCTGGAGAAGAGATTAAGCTGATGATACAGGGAAGGAAACCCCCTACAGAATAATGAGTTTGGGACTGAATCAGAAGCAACCAGCTGCCCTTCAACTGGAGCGGGAAACAAGCTTCCAAGTGCTTGTGTTAAACACAGAAACAATAGTGCAAATGCACTTTCATCGGTGAATCCCAACGTTTTAGCTTGCTTGCACCTCTCCCTGCTGTGTCAGGGGGCAGGGGTACAGCCAGGACCATGGTCTGGAGCTGTTGCTCTCTGAACAGAGGGGATGATAGTGCTGCTGAGTCTGGACTGGCCCTAATGTGAAGCTGCCTGGATCTAGAGCTTCAGCACACGTTTATTTCCATCATCACAATAATGGCTGGCTACTTTTGCTCTTCTTCCCCAGGGATTTTATACTGCCCAGAAAATTTGAGCTTTCCTTCCAAGCCTGCCTTCCTCACATACTTAACCAGGTACCATTTCATACACAGAATATGCACAATTTCCCTCCTTTTAGTGCATGATGTCCAAGTGAGTTCTTGTCCTTCACTTCTCTTCCCATCCCTTTTCAGGCCCCCAGAGCCTGGCTCTGGACAGACGGTACTCCTTAAGCCAGCAAGCCACCTTTGTGAGGTGGGGAACGCCGCAAGTAATGGTTTTATCTCTGTTAATAAATGGCCAGAACCTAGGTTGACAGGGAGGTGGCACACCAATTTAGTGTGTAAAATAATGGCCTCACAGCTACAGGCATGATGGAGTAAAACATTAAACTACAGAAACAGGACATTGCTGTTTATATACGGATAGATGGTGTTTCTAAGCACCTTGTTGCTTATGTCATGACAGCCCTACTAAGCTGACAGACAGATTCATTTAGCAACATACATTATCTGTAATATGGTAATAAAGCTCTTCTTCAAGCATGACTGAAATATGAAAGACTTAAACTAGAGAACTAGGGTGGGACTGAACCCTGGCCAGATAGCATTGTCTTCTCCTTGTCTCACAAATCAAGCTGTAAGCTGCAATGGACGATCAAGGCAGAACCTTCAAAGCAGCGTTTAAAGCTACATGCAACTGCTGTCAACCAAAATGCAGCTTGGGCTGCTTCCTATCATGCCTCCTCCCTCTCCCAAAAGTCTGGCCATTAATTTCCAGTTGCTTAGTCGTACGTCATGTAATCTGTCTTCTAGCCACAAACACTGTCAAAATACTGTTAATTAGTGTATGAAAATCCATTTGATAAAATAATGTCCTTTTAAAAAAAAAAAAAGCAAACCACAAAACAAGCAATGAATTGGCTCATGTTGGAGCTGTCTGCTGCATTACACAAAGTGCCTGCTCCACTGGATAGCTAATCCAAAGTAATCCTCTTTTGAGATCACTGATTCACCATCTGATTTGCACTCTGATTTGCACTGGGAATGCCTGCTGCTGCAAATTATTCCAAAGTGGCAGATTATTTTTTGCTGCCTACACTTTGATCTCTGGAAACTGAGAGACAGCATAGCCTTTCCCAACAGCTGATGAAATAAAACAGAAAGAAATAAGATCCAAACATCTTTATAAAATCTCGTACTGGAAATAAACCTATAATAAACATCTTATTTTGGCAGTTGTACCTCAGATATATATGAAGGGAAAGTTCACAGGTTAAAAGCTTTGCTTTTAGCTTTCCCTTAATCCTATCCTTCAGCTTCCAGTTTCATCTTTTTACCTAATGACTTACAATTCCGTCATTTCAAGTAATGCCTACATACACTTTCTCTTCTTTTACACGTACAGCTGTTGTTCCTGGAAGAATGCTGATCTGGTGAATGCATTGGACCTTGATACAGGAAACCTGGTTTGGGGTTGTCTTTCCGTTGCAGGGCTCCTTTTTAATCTGTGGTATCTCACTTAACCAACTTCTGGCTTGGTTCCCCCTCTGTAAAATAAAGACAACCATCTGCCCAGCCCTTCATCTCTCAGCATTTGGTTGTCTTTACTATTTAGACTATAAGGTCTTAGAAGGTCTATGTGGTAGGATGGGTTTCTTACTGCTTGCATGTAGTGTCTAACACAGTGAGCCCAATCTGGGTCAGAACATGTAGACTCGATCCTGCCTAAGTATAGCAATTGCGCATTATTTGCTGGTGGAGAGAGTAGGCGTGTGTAACATTGTAACCAAATTAGCATCTGAAAGAAGAACATTAGTAGGTTTCTGTTTCACTACATTCCTATTCCTTAAGTACATCATAAAAGGTAACAATATTGTACATGTGAATATATGCGTGAGGTTTTTTGTATATAAACTTTTGTGGTTTTTTTTTTTACTTTTCTAACTTGTTTCATATTTTTAATCAAATATCCTCCCAATAAAGTGTCCTTTCATTAAGTAATTCCAGCAGCGTCCTGGTTTCGGCTGGGTTAAAGTTAATTTTCTTCCTAGTAGCTGGCATAGTGCTGTGTTTTGGATTCAGGATGAGAACAACGCTGATAACACACTGATGGTTCAGTTGTTGCTCAGTAGTGCTGACACCAGTCAAGGACTTTTCAGCTTCCCATGCTCTGCCAGGGGCACAAGGAGCTGTGAGGGGGCACAGGCAGGACAGCCGACCCAACCTGGCCACAGGGCTATTCCATACCATATGGCGCCACGCTCAGTATAGAAACTGGGGGGAGTTGGCCGGGGGGCAGCGATCGCTGCTCGGGGCCTGGCTGGGCATCGGTCAGCGGGTGGTGAGCAATGGCATTGTGCAGCACTTGATTTGTATATCTATTATTATTGTTGTTGCTATTATTATTTTCCCTTCCTTTTCTATCTTATTAAACTGTCTTTATCTCAACCCCTGAATTTTACTTTTATTTTCCCAATTCTCTCCCCCACCCCTCTGGGGGGAGGGGACTAAGCGAGTGGCTGCGTGGTGTTGAGCTGCCTGCCAGGTTAAACCCCAACAAGCAGTTAGAGGCTAAGGTGGAAAAAATGTCAACTATCATGAGGTACAATAAGACTGCAGAATCTAGCACTTTGTTCATATTTGTATGTACCATTTCATAATCAGGAATGCGTAACATCAAAATAAATCATTAAGGAGGAAAGTTTTGCCATGTGTTTTTTTCTCTTCAGTTACATCGATTAGGTTAACATTAACTAAGTCGATCAGATAAATCAGGATTACAAACAGAACAGAGGAGTACAGAGGAGATAAAAGGACAGAAATATTTTTAGATTTCAGAAAGTTTTTAATTCATGGCTATGACACTTTGCCATAGCTAGTGAATACACAGGGTGCTGGTCCCCACTTGAGTTTCTGGGTGATGTACAGCAACAATATTAAGTCATTTAAAAAACATTGACATTACTAATTAGCTTGAGGCTAATTTTATGAAGCCCGTCAGATTTCTTAGATGGCTGTATGATATGTTCATCAGAACTGAATATTGGCAAGAGGCTATTAACCACATTTCTCTCTTCTGTGTCTGCCAAAATACATTGAAAAGTCAATGGATATTCCCTGGAGTAACTTCCAAAGAGCAGCAGTGTTCAAATGCATATAATCAAACGCAAACCCGCTCCCCACTGCAAAATTTGCTGCTTCTGTACTGAAACCGACTGAAGCTGATGCTTTTGTAAGGCAAAACCCGGGTGGGTTAGATCTCAGAATGTGATCAACACAGATTTCTAGAGGCAACTACAGTACCTCCTTTGCATCGCTTTTAATGAAGCTGCAGTTTTCATTCTTAGCTATATCTCGTTGCCTCAGCAACAAAGGTTTGGATTTGGCTTGCTTTGTTTTTCAATTCTACTTGACCAAATTAAATGGGGGGGGGGGGGGGGAAATAATAAACATGGAACTCAGAAAAAAGTGCCCTGCTTTTCTAGCCCCACCTCCCTTTGATTCAATGCCTACCCTGTCCACAAGCTGTGCCCCAACAGAAAGCAAAAAGAAATGAAATGGGTACTTGCTGCACAAGTTTACAGGCACAGAGCTTCATTAGCAGCATCCATAACTTATGGCATACATTGACTCTAATAAAGAAAGTTACGTGACAGAGAAAGTTAAAAAAACCCAAGGAGTCGGGAAGGTGAGGAGGGGAAAGGGAGAGTGGCCAGCAGGGAGAGCAGCAACAGGGTCCAGGAGGCTTAGGAGGCTCTCTGCCATGCAGCAGTTGGCAATGATGAAGATGATGATGCTTTTTTGCCATGCTTTTCCTTTGGTACTTTACACCAGATCTTACTGGCCCAGCACTCGTGACCAAGAGTCACACTGAGGGATCTGCAGTGGCTGGAAGAAGGGATCTCTCTGGTGAGGTTACCCGGCCAGTGGGAACCAAAATGAGAGGCTTAAGCAAGCTTCACGTAGGTTTCCAAGCAGCTTTCCAGCGGCGTGAGCACTTGCCTTTCACCTGTTTAGACAGAAGTCAAACTGACAAGCTAAAGACAACTGCAGTCTTATTTATGGTTTTGCTTTGTAAATCTTATTTTTCAGGGCTTGTATACCAGAACCATGGTGTCATGCCTGGGTTGCTCACAATGAAGACAAGAGCTGAAATCTGAGCAGAATAACTGTTTCTAGCTTTATGTTTTTTTATGTTTTATGTTTTTTTATTTTATTTTTTATTATTTTACTTTTTATATGTTTATTTTATTTTATTTTTTATTTTTCCTGAGGAGAGAGTTCAAATGCAGATTTTCTGAAAGTGTCTGTTTAAGATTAACATAGCATGCTATTTGGAAATTAGGCACTTATATCCAAATGAAAATCTTTCAAAGAAGGCTTTCTACCGAGAAATACGTTCAGCTTGATGTTCCCTTTCCCTTCAGAATAAATTAATTGTACAGAAAGAAAATCAGCCATACTCAAACGCACAGCTTGTTATATCCTATGAATTTCCACTGTGCCTTAAAAACAAGTAACAAACATAAAATGCATTTCCTACAGCGCTCATTGCTGGATAGAATTCATGCCAATTACAAGGTCACATTAACATCTCTGGGCATGCACAAATAATATCAAAGTTGGGAAACACTCTTATTTTGTTAAATATTGGATCATATCTGAAACATTTTTAGATAAATGAAATAAACAGCTTGACACTTACTTGCTGTTATATTAACTTTAAGTATCCAGCCCTATTTTAGTATTATGTAAGCGTTGACATTGCACTAGAGCAAAATTATATAATAAAATTGGAAAACCATCTCAGGGAGTGCATATTATAAAAATATATACATGTACATATAAAATAAAATATTTAATATGAATACACATAAATGTGTATATAGTACCTAAAATCAAAGAATAAACTGTGTATCTAAAAACATATTTTAAAGAAAGAATGAACAGCAGCAACTTTAGCAGAAATGGTCAGACAAGCAATCATAACTGCCTAAGATTTCAACTTCAGTTTAAATTCTTTTTAGTAAATACATTTTTCCCTGCTCAGCTACTGGTTTATTATTGATTCTTACCACAAGCCTCTCCATAGTGATGTGCTCTTGAAATCTCACTCTTTCTGAATATGCACATTCCCCATACATGAATCATCTCACAGCAGGACAAACCTAATCCTTATTCTTCTGCATGAAAGCGCAGTGCCAAGCCAGTACGTTCAGGGGACACAACGGAAGAGAAGCCGCCACCAATATCAGTGTAAAATGTATTGTTTATCTTCTTCCATATATTTTCTTGCTTCAGGCAACCCACTGACATGCCAAAATATGGCTTTTTAGTGTAATATAATAGGACAACAATTTTTCCTTGTGTACAATGAATTTTATGAATAGTAATAGCATTATTTTAGGTCCAATAACAGTTGGGCTTACTCTCCAACTAAAGGGATCAGCGGAGCTAGTCTTAGGAGTTCAGGGAAAGTGGGTCTGAAAGCCTGTGCTTTCCCCTTGGTCCCCTGCAGCTCCATGCCGTGCAAGCCACTTTCCTGCTACTAAAAGAAAAAAAGCAAAACATGAGTTTTCCATCCACCACAGCAGTAGCCAGGGAGCCTGGGAAAGGTAAATAAGCACACTTTTACAGGAGACTCTGCAACCAGAGGACGTTTAAAAACCTCTGGCCCATGCCAGTGGGATCCCCCGCTCAGCCCATGCCACTGGTGTCCCCTCTGGCCCGCGGCCCTGGGTGGCACAGGAGCCCAGCACACTCGCCTGATGCCTTCCTGTCACTCCTGACATTCCCAAAAAGCTCACGATCAACAAGCCAGAAGGAAGATGAGATTGCCAGGTCCCAAGCTTAAGTGCGTACTGCTAAGAAGGCAAAGGTGCAGTCCCTGGACTACAGCGTGTCTGCCTTGATTCCTTTTTATAGCAGAATTGTCTTGGAGACACCAACTGGAGCATCCAAAATAGCACTAGGGAGTGAGCTTCCTCCCCTCCCCAGGCAATCAGAGATGCAGTGCTCAAGCTCCTTTCTCTTTTGCTTAGAAGTATATATGCACCCCAGGCTGCATGGGGGAAGCCATCGTCCTCCCTTCCAGTCCTGCACCGATTCCTTGTGGATGACCACTTTGCTTCTTTCCATAAATAATAAGAATGTGCTACAGGAGACAAGAAGGCAGCTTTGGCAGGATATTGCTCTCGGTAGCGTGGATTTAAGAGTACGCGCAGCCAGGGACATAGGCTGTCCTTAAGGAGCCATTTTGCACCAGGAAGAGGGAGAGGGTGAACGTTGCACACACGCTCCCTCAGTCCCCTGTGTGCAGTAAGTACGACTGCTGCATTCTCGAGCAAGGTGCTCAGCTGACTTCTGAGTGTCCAAGTGTCCCAAGTGTCCACTGTGACAGATCAGAGAGCATCTAAGTATCTGCCAGCGGTACAATCAAGCCACTTGGTTGTGACTGAGCCCTGGACTATGAGCTGCTTGGCACACAGGAGTCAATGGGATTCAGAAATTAGGGGGACTGCCGTTGCAACTGTACTTTAAAAAAAATCGTATTCATCATCAAATAAACTGATAAATAAACTGATAAAACCTTACTGAAAGAATGAAGACATTTCTTTCTTACATGCCTCAAACTTTTATAAATAAAGAATAAATTACTACAATTTTTTCTTCTGATCAGCTACATAGAAAAGTATGTGTGGCTCTTCATACTACAAATACGGATTTTTATACGTTAGCATTTCCCTTGCTTACTAGCCTATAAACGAGGCCAATAGCGGCTCTGCAGAGATTCTGTACAACTGTCGTCAGAATTTGTATCGTGACATCAAGTCAGACCCATTGCTTACCACACCTTTGCCCTGTGCAGGTGCTTCCCTGAGCGCATCTCCTCTTCTGCATCTAGGTGGAGCAGCTGAAGACATTACCTACCCACCAGCTCCTTTTTGCTCTTAGATAGTTCTGCTGGCATAGTAGGAATTGTACACACACACCAAATTTACTTCAGTGAAAGCCTACCCAAGCTAATTTTATCCATCCTCATTAGCTTATTGCACTGAAGCCAAAGCAGAGGCCCTAGAACGATAAAGAACCATCAAACAGTCAAACACTGGTCATTGAAATACAACATTGAGAGATGACAAAAGACTCCTCTTGCTTTAAGAAAAGTATAAAAAAGCCAAGGAAGGGAAAACCCCCCCCCAAAACCAAAACAAAACAACTTGAGCAAAATGTAAGATACCTGCTATGTCCTAGGAAAGTAACTTCCCCACCTCCTCAGCTTTCTGCAGCACATAGTCCAGGGTGAGAGACCAAGGGCTAGGAACTGCCTGGAAACTCAAACTTCTTATAATAGGCCAAAATTTTGATTTGAGGGACATGCAGAAGGGCAGAGAAAAGAAGTCCCCCACATCAGCTCTGGTTTCCCTGCCCAAGAGCTCTCAAGCTGCTGCACCCTTTGGGACTACAACCACCGGGAATGGCAGCCAGCACTGCTAACAACAGGGCACCAGGTCTGTGGTTTGGGATTGCATGCTCGCAGCTAATCCAGGGTACGATTGCTTCAGACCAGCGCTTTGCATACATGGCGATGATGACTGGCAATGCTTATTGTTAAAGACAGCCAGTCTAGTAAAATTTTGCTCTAAGGTTTGAAACTAGCCTAGCTTCTTTCAAGCACTCTCATAATGGAAATGTCTAGTTTCCAATTTAAATTATTAAAGAATATATCAAAATTTGGATTTGAAATTATGAAACTTTTCTGTCTATCATAGGACAGGCCTCAGTGTGTTAGTACTCTCTTTCCCAGTTTCAGCAACTCACGTATAGCTTCCTTTGAGAAGACCTGCAAGGCTTGCATGCACTTTGTTTCCATGTTAGTACACAATGTGAGATTTATTAGAATTACCACCTTCTTTTCTGTTAACCTCAGGAGTAAGACTACTGCAGCTTTTGGAAGAGTTTGTTTTCTCATAAGAGGACTGCACAGAAAAAGGTTCAAGGCTGAGAAGAACATATGTGAAGGGAACATGATTTTTCTGTAAGGACAGCAAATTTCTGTTGCATTAACGATGCCTCAATCATGAGGACAGAGAGAACAGACATCGGCAAGTTAGACACTCAGAGATGGCAAAATGCAGCATGACCCAGTGTTAATACAGAAGGCAGCAGTTCCATTATTTTTTGGTCATACGAAACTGTCATGGCTTATGTTGTGATAATTGTAATTAATGCCATTTACTTTGTAACTTGGGAATTACTTATAATGAACACAGTACATTCAGTGCATTGTAAATGTCTTTGCGTATTCAGTATCAGCTCAGGCGCTTGCTCACATCTAGCTGCTTCCTGAACGCTAATGCAGCCTGCATTATATTATATACACAAGCAATGCAAAATAAGTTGAGGTTCTTAATGTATCACATTTTCCTGTAACAATGAAAGTCACATCAGGAATACAAATGAACCACACTAAAATCGTAGCTACGTCATGTCAACAGCCATGTTAAAACCCAGTGAGCTGGGCCCTGGGTATGCGGATTTCAGCAAGCGGTCTTTGAACGTGGCATCGAATTGTAGTGAAAGATGCTGGTGATTCCTTTTAGGTTATCGTTTCCCTCTTTACCTTCCACATGTTACATGAGTTGAGACTGAAGTAAGCTACTCCTCTTCATTTGTATTTGATCCATCTATATTTTCAAAGTAGCACAGGAGACCTGGAGCCTGCAAAGAGATTTGCAGTGCCAGTGACCCATCTTCACGGCCACTGAAGCCAAAGGTGATTTGCCCACGTGAATGTTTCACAAGATGCCTTAGGGAGAGACTCGGAATTACTTCAGAGTCACATAAAATAACTGCATACATTTTTGCAAGCTCATAGTTGAAGACATCAGCATTATCAACTACCATCTCCTTTAAGTGTTAAGAGTAGCAACCGCTGCCAGTTGCTTTTCCCAACGCTGACTGGAGCATGATGCCCTGGGAACACACTCTCGATACTTACGGACACTTGTGAAGGTTCATACGTGGGTACCCAACGGGATGCACATGCAATTCAATGCAAGCTGTACATCCTATTCAGGCCAAAGGGTTTCTGAGCAGGATAGGAAGCTAGAGGTGCCTGGAAACATCAGTGTCAAAAGCTGGGGTGTCTGCAGCCTTCCAGCACCTTCAACTTTACACGGCAGCTGAGGATCACCATTTTTTGATGCAGAGAGAATTTGGGTACGTGCATCTTTTTCACAGGATCACAGAAAAGCTGAAGTGGGAAAGCACCTGTGGAGTTTGCCTGGTCCAACCCCTTGCTCAGAGCAGGGCAGTCAAATGCCTTGAGCCCTTTTAGCACTGCTGCTGAAAGCAGTTGTCCACCTTTTTGTTGTGCTTTGATCCTTATTTCCACTTTCACGCTGCCTCCTTCCCCTGTTGTCAGCACAAATATTGATGCACCTGCCTGCTGAACTGAAATGGTGAACATACCTGAGCTAAAACTACACTACACCATATGTAAGTAATTTTAAACTATATCATGTCTCTGATGTGGCTCATGGCAGCTGCACCAATGCTTATGCTGACAAGATAGGAGGTAGCCCATGGCCAGGAAAGAAAAGTCAAGAGTCAGACAGGCTTGACCAATTCATTCTATTAGCATGCTGAACTCTGTCATTCAAAATGCATATGCTAGAGTTACGGTTTGAGGTTTCTTGATTTTGTGCAAATACTTACAATGATACAAATTCAGGCATCAATGCAGCTGTAGCAATGCGAAATTGCCTTGCACTGGCATAGATTTTACCATTTCCGAGCCTGTTGCAGCCACAATGCCTGCAGGGCAAAGTCTGAATCCAAATCAGCCCCTAGACCATGGGAAAGTTCATCTGGTGAACTACCTGGCTCACCTTAAACCCTAGACAGTGTGTGAGACACCACCGAGGCAGGCTGAGCCCACAAAACCAACTGTAGTAACAGCTTGCAACATACATTTTCCGAAGCGCACATAAAACCTAAAGGTCTACATGACTGCAAGGCTTGGTAGCTATGAAGAGATGACAATAGGCGTGAGAATGGATGAGCACGGTGCTAGGCTTCAGACTTCTGTGATTATAATGGCTTTGGAGAAACAAAACTCAAGTGGTCTGAACTACACAAAGTATCAGCTTGATCTAACAATTTCCATTTGATGGAACAACACCCTGTGCAGGGATGGTGGGAAAGCACGGCAAGTTAGTTTATCTGTTTTGCAGCAAAGATGCAGGCTACCGAGTATAGGCAACATTTAGGCTTTGTCTGACTCTCCAGGTCCAGGCCAGTTAGCTTGCTTATAAAACATCAGATGAGATATCTTTGGGTGTGGACAAGAGCACAGTTACCAAACAAGCACCTGCTTGAACTTCCCTGTGAAAAGCAAGCCCTGGCAAGAGGTTAAGGTATGTGAAATGTCCTAGTACTTCTCATTTAATAGTGTTGGCACAAAAGCCAGGGTGTTTTCCACCTGGTGACCATGCACGACCAAGCTATTTTGCGTATTAGATACAAAGGATAAACAGTTGAAAAATTATCTCTAACCAAGTAAAAATGCCTCCTGACATCGACAATCAGCCCTAAACAGCCACCTGGTCATGATAATCTACACAGGCAGGACCCCCAGGCTTCACTATTGTATCTTCCAAGCCTGAGAAAGGTGGCAGAAAGCAGACTGAGAGTCAGACTCCATCTTCAGACTTTCTATGTGGCATCAGACAAGCTTTCAAACTTGCTTTCAAACCCTGCTTATGCCACAGCAACATAAAATTAACAACACGTACTTGGTGACCTCACTGGGGTAAGACTTCTGGACTAAATACCCAACACACGGTACCTTTCAAAAGACTCATTATTGGTATCTGGACATCTGGTAAGAACATGTGGATTAGCCAGGCAACTCATTAGACAGATGACAAAGTAGTTGTGCAGTTACTAATTTTGTGAAGAAAAACTAAATACAAATTTCTTTGCAAAAATCGACAGACATTTAATTTCAGTGACAGCATTTGTTACATAGTTCTTTAATTCAAATATATTCATATTAAAGTTACTCTAGGTAGGAATTTGAGTACAAAAAATAGCTTATTTCACTTTTTCCTTCAAGAACACTGTGGTGCACTGAGTTTTGCAGATTTTTCTGCAAAAAAGAGTTCTTTTACAAAACTCAGTTTTTAAACAAAATTATAAGCTTGTACAGTTATTCTTACCTTTCTCCTCCCTTCCTAAACCACCAGAATTAAGCACTTAGATGATGGTGATCATTGGGGGGGGGAAGACACTTATTCATCTTATATGGAACACACTGCAGCAAAAAAAATAGGTTATAGCTATAAACCACTACCTTACGGAACATACACTAAACAGGCAGTTACTGCTTTTTGACCAGGCAACTTTCATACTGATCCCAATGGAATTTTACCCTGATTAATTTCTTGCCAGATTCACTCACAGACAAGTTTAGGCAGCATGGAGTCAAAGGAGAGAATGAGGAGTGTAATGTTTTGGCACAAAAACAACTGCTTCTTAAAGGCAAAGTATCTTTTCTGTAATTACAATATTGAACTTAAGTTAGATTTGGGACTTTTTTTTTTTTTAAACTGGCTACTTAAACATGTGACATTTAGAAACCCTCCTCTCTTCCATTTTGCTCACGAAGATATTACTGTTTTCTTAGATGGTTTTACTTGTTTTTTTACGTGCAGTGACAAAACCAATTATATGGATCCTTTGTTCAAAAGCATCCTGGTTTGAGTTTTTTCCAGAATTAGCTGTGCTCCTCTCAAAATCAGAAGCAAAAATAATTTAATAAGTAACATTTTTTCAGCATTATAACCACCAGTTTCACCAATGGATTATACGGTTGCCTTCAGGCCACAGCATAACAAATATCAGCAGATTAAGGTTTAAATTAGTATCTACATACTTACAATAGCAAAAAAATAATAGCACGTGCACATACACCCAGTATTTCTCAAGAGCGCAGAAAGATGTAGTTGATCAACAAAAGGTTTAAGTTTGCATATGCTCACTGTTACTTCCTAAATGCTGGGGTGTCCTTCAGTGGGCTCTGACTTATGTGGACTGTGACAGAGAATGAGTTATCAAAAACACCTGAGTGCCAGCAGGGTACCAGGCTCCAAAAAATGAATTACTAAGCTCCCATCCACGGGGTCAGTCTACGGTGGCCTCATCCTTACATGGTTAGGTAGATTAATATTTCCATTATGAAATCAATACCCAAAGTCTCCACGGCACGGGAGGCAACAAGGACCCCGTAACTGGCCTGGTTTAAAGAGCACGCTCTTCTTCCTTCTGGTCTCCTGCAGGGTAAGTTGGGGAGCAGAAGGAATGAGGCAGTGTACAGACATGAATTACCACAACACTTGCATTAACAGATTATGCTGAAGCATGTGTTAACTGTAACGTTCAAGTACATTTTATTAAGTGTTATAAAACATATACAATCTTAAAATACAGCGCATTTCACACACAGGTTGTAAGACTTCATTAGTATCACTACACCACTGAAGAGCTGATATACTTCCCATCAGATCAGCAGACCAAAAAGCTAGGAAAAACCAAAACTACTCTATTTCAGATTACAATCTTTTTCAATGCCCCATGGCTTAAGGCTATATTTTCTACTACCTGAGCTGATTCTGTTAACCTCACAAGCTTTCGAATCTCTGTGGTGGTGGGGCAGAGAGGAGTGATTGTGCACGCTTTTCAAAATACAGAACTAGCAAGAAAAATGTTGGTAGTCACTTTGTAAACTCTGCATTAAAAATATGTTAAAGAAAAAAATTTGGTACTTACAAAACCAAATACAGTCTACTTAACAATCTTGAATCTAAAGTCAGATCAAGTAAAAAAAAAAAAACACTTCATTTCATAATGTACTTCAGTTTCACCACGCTTGAAAGTCATGCAAAAAATGATGCCTGTTTCTTCATGTTTATACCACTGTTATGTCACCAATCTTGTGTGCGATGTCATACTATAAAAAGAAAGAATATCATTAATCTATATTAACAAGAGGCTAGATACTGTAATATACAGTAATTATGATTCCAGTCTTCACCCAAGTTATAGTCATTCAAATCAGAGTTTATACCAGCGTCTTTCAGAAAACCAGCGCCGTGGTGTAGCAAATTGACTCCGTTTATCAGTGGACTTTAACTGACTGTAAGCTTAACTTAATAGATAATTTTCAGTATCTTCACCTAAGATTTGAAAATCCTCATGGATTTCCCAGCGCATACCTACTGCCATCAATTTTTAAAGTATCTGTCAAAGTCTGCTTAGATGTCTCTCCCCTTAGTTTCATAGCAATAACTTGAATTATCAAAGAATCACACATTTTTATTCTTTACTGCTGTAACACTCAGTTTTCTCGAAGAATCCAGTGACTCACCCCAATCTGCACACTTGGTTGTTGCACTGTTTCCTTAGAAGTCAGTTCTAGTTCCTTAACTATTTTTGTTGACTTTTTCTGGGGATACTTTTTTTGCACAGAGATAGTAAAAAATAATTCTTTGTTCCAGTTATAGTTCTTTATCTGCTCTGTATTCTTTGACTTAATATTCCAAGACTGACATCTGAAGAAGAATTACAACTAAGCATTTTTGCTATCCCTCCGTGCTGCAAAACTGCCTTTTCTATATGCTGCCTGTACTCAAACTCTGCTGACAGTCACCAATATTGATTTTCCAGACATGATATTCTAACAGAAAACAGCTCTTCCTAATTAATAATCCACAAATGTATATGGATATATTGCATTTACTGGAAACACCTCACTTTCTTCCTCCATCATGTCAGCTTATTACAGGCTTTTGTATTATTATACCAGTCCTCACAGATTTGTAAAACATGCCTCAATGCCACAACAGTTTCTCCGTAAGACCAGTAATTAAAAAACCTGACTCAGGCTACCTCTGTAACATCTCTCTCTCTTCCTTGCAAACTGTCACTTTGCAATTAGAATTGCACATCCAATAAAATCTTCCAGTTGCAGATGACAGTAAAAATAATTGAGTACCTTCACAAAACCTTGCTTGGAAGCATAACTCAAACTGGTACCAAGTACTGCTTGGCATTAAATCACCACATTTGCCTTCCTTCTACTTAAAGCTATTACCCAGCATGAGAATCTGTTTTACAACTTCATTCTGGCTATTTTTTATATACTTATTCTTTTACGGAATGTAACAGTGTAAAAGTGTATTTTCAGGATCGTTTATCTAACATTTTCTCCATTTTGGACGATTCTCGCAGCGTATTTTTTTTTTTCCTCCTGGAACTTATTTTCCACCCTAACCTAGTACACCTGTCCTCAGCTCTAGTATCACGGGAACAAGAATCTTAGTATCAGCCTGAAATTGTATTTGATCAAATTAACTGATACTCTGTAAAAGGCATACTAATTGGGACTGAACACTGAGGCGAGAAGTGTCCTTTCTGTCTGCATTCCTGCCTTTGCACCACAGCTAACACAACGCTCCTATTTCCCACCTCTTGCATTAATAGTTCTCAAACAGAGAACTAGTTAATAATCAGTAAACATATGCCTTCTAAATAAAGAGTAAGCTGCTCCCCACACGGTTCATCTTATCCCGCTCTGCTGGGAAAGTCTGAAGAAACAGAGCTTTTACACGCCAAAATGTTTACAAATATAGCTATTCTCAGGGATGAGGCAGGCGTGCGAGTAGGGGCTCACGTAACGGTGGCTCTCCACCAAGCACCTCCTGTTCGCTCCCTTTCCAGAATGAGTCAAGAGGCAATTAACATACCCTGCTTATAAAGGAAAAAAAATCTGCTATGTGGCACACAGAGACGAGCTGGGATGGGGTGAGAGCTTTTGACCCTCCGGTTGTTTGGAAAAGCAGAAGTTTTTAAAAATCAGATGCTTAAATGAGCCAGAAGGGCAAAAGGGAACAAATACAACGTAATCTGTTCTCCTTTGCCTGCACTGTCCTGATACTTTCAGTCTTGATTTTCTTCTTCTTTCCTTCTCATCTCAGTAAATCCCTACCAAAAAAAAAAAATAGTAAAGAAAAATGCAGTCTGGCAAGTGAACACTAGCATGCAGCTAGAGGTTATTCAGGCAGCTGTGATATTGCAAACAAACAAAAAAAATCCACCCACCAGTGTTGTAACTTACAAACGAGATGTAGTAACTCTTTTGGATCTTGCAAGGAAAAAATATGAATTAATGAGAAACTGGTGTCTGCCCAGGTACCTGCAATCATAACCTTATTACATTTCAGCTAGCAAAACAGGGGCCAGTCTAAAATACAATATATGGTGTATTCAGTTTAAAGTGCCCAATGCCTAAACCAGAGACAAATGAGTGAAACTGGTTAGGAGCAAAAACTGTGACAGCAAAGATCAGTAAAAGGAATGACCCGCCACAGAAGCGTGTTCAATAGCAATATACTGTACTCAGAAAAGGGAAAAACTGTCTAAAAATCTGTCCTGCGTCAGTGGTGAAATAAATCCAGCAATCAGAAATAAAAAGCCAGCACGTAATAGAAAGAGGAAGGTCAGCCACCAGTGTAAGTGGGAAGCTGTAGGCAGAGGAAAGTTGCGTAAAAAGCCTAACACAAAGACTAATTTGTTGCTGCCGACAGGGCCAATGCAATGACGACAAAAAGGAGCTTGACGTCTCTATGGATCTCAGCCTGGCAGTGAAAGTATACACAGCTGGATACCTCCAGTATCAGTAACGATGAAGAGAAGCACTCAACACATCTCGATTCTGCATTTGCAAAACAAATAGGAAGAACTACCTTATCCTGAGAATACTTTCCAACACACTAGGAAGCGAGCAGCAGGGAAAAGGGTGGTGAGGGAATGTCAAGTGACCCAGCTGAGCGATGAGGGGCACCAGCCCAGGTGAATACTCTCTCCTACTTGCTGTTGAGGGGATGGAGAGAGAAGGCACCTCCTTCCAAGGGGATGCCAAGGAAGCATCCATGCTGGGAACGCTGTCAAAGCCTCCGGAGGGAAACGTGTTTCTCTTTGCATTGGCAATGGGCTTTGGGGGATCTTCCACCCTCAAGAAGCTGCCTAATGAGATCTGCCCTACTATTATTTTTACTACAACTTGAAATACCCAGGTAGCGCTCTAAGTACTGGAAAAGTGACGATTGTCAGGACAGAATTAAAAAACAGCAAACAGCAGGAGACAGAGACAACCACAGATGTTCTGACCAAGGTAGCTATCTTTAAATACATACATTTGAAAATTTTCTGTGATTATGAAAGAAGTGAAAATAAGCACTAGATGGGCAGCTGGTGAAGACTAAAAACACTCATCAAGGATAGCTTTAAAAAAATGACAAGTGCAATGGGAAAATCTAGTTCCAGAAGTCCCTAAAAGTCAACAGAACTAGCTCCATTCTAACAGATGTGAAAGCCAAAGAATAAGGAGATGATGTCAATATTAAAAAACAAAAAAGAAAAAAATAAAATCACATGGCTAAGTCATGACAGAGCCAGGACATCAACCCCAAGCCTCCACTTTCTTTTATTACTGTTAAAATTGCAGGTGAGTGAGCTTCTGCTAGCCACGTCAAGCATTACGGATGTCCTAATCTTCCTTGCATGTTCAGCAATTTCCCCACCATGTACAAAACCATAAAGCCAGCAGCAAGTTAACTAGTTAATACGGTTGGCACAAACGCAGAACGTTGTCAGAATAAAATTCACATATGTAATATTGTCATGGTTTAACCCCAGTTGGCAACCAAGCACCACACAGCCGCTTGCTCACCCTCCCCCTGCCCCGATGAGATCGGGGAGAGAATTGGGGAAAAAAAAGCAAAAGCCATGGGTTGAGATAAAGCGAGTTTAATAGGACAGCAGAGAAAGAGAAAGTAATAATAGTAATAATTATAAAAATATACAAAGCAAGTGCTGCACAATGCCATTGCTCACCATCCACTGACCGATGCCCAGCCAGGCCCCGAGCAGCGATCGCTGCCCCCCCGGCCAACTCCCCCAGTTTCTATACTGAGTGTGATGCCATATGGTACAGAATAGCCCTTTGGCCAGGTTGGGTCAGCTGTCCTGCCTGTGCCCCCTCCCAGCTCCTTGTGCCCCTGGCAGAGCATGGGAAGCTGAAAACATCCTTGACTAGACTAAATACTACTTAGCAACAACTGAACCATCAGCATGTTATCAGCACTGTTCTCATCCTGAATCCAAAACACAGCACTATGCCAGCTACTAGGAAGAAAATGAACTCTATCCCAGCCGAAACCAGGACAAATACGATGACCCAATTTTCACTGTCAGTTGGATACCCCACTCAGAGCGCCGATTAAAATCCTAGCTTGCCCAGGTAACACCAGGGGCAGGGAAATTATGCTAATTCAGGCAACAAAAAGGACTGTTGAGCACAAAGGCTCCAACACTCCTTCCAGCTCTTTCATCTAGGACTAAAGCATTTTAGTGGGTTGTCTGAGATTCCTGCCTGCCCACCGAGTTAACGCACTATTAAAAAAGTTACATTGATATGCATATATCATATTTAAATAATACACCTAAAATACTTCAGGTAGCAACATAACCTTGATTTGAGAGACATGTAACTGATGTTTAGAACTTCAATGCCTTTCAAGTGTGCAAGCCTAGTGTGATCAGAACTCTGTGTTATCTGTAAAAGAATCACAATTTTCATTGTCTTGCTCCTAAAAGAAAACCAACAGATAAAATTACGATGTGGCCAAGGAATTATTCTTTTTCCTGAATGAACTGCAAATGAAGAAACATTGTTGGTGACCTTAACTACAGTCTGAGGAAAACAGACATTTTAATGACTAACTCTAAGCTCTGGTCCATACTAGTCAATCAGGCTTCAGTTACAATTTTTTTTTTTGGTAAAGAAAAGGGATGTAGGAGTACGTACTTCTAGCCTAGCAATATAGTGTGTGCAAAGGTAATACAAATACAG
>VZTL01000753.1:6493-24095 GCA_013400535.1 Scopus umbretta
TCCCCAAACCTTTAAATTAAAAAAAAAAAAATCAAAATAAAAAGTAAAGTAAAACCCATAAATCTCAAAAATGCTGACTTTATCATTTTATAGACATTTAATTCAAACACTACATTTTAAAAATGCTTACTATAAATTAAGTAGTTTTTAAACATTTAATAATCAAACTGTAACACAGTCTTAAGGTTACATAAGGAAGAAATAAAGAAGGAATATGTTATATTTTACAAAAGCATTTGTATTTCAAAGACTCTCAGAATAAAGAGATCTCTAACTCACTGAGGCATCAGTACTATCTTATTCCTAGGCAGAGGAAAAAAAAAAAAAAAAAAAAAGCTTAAAAATTTTGTACAAAAGGTGCTGGAAGCTTGTATCATGTCTTTGCCACTACTACAGAGGCATGTTCCAACAGGTCAGAGCAGCCCCGTTCTGGATAAAATAGAAGTAGATAAAAAGCCTGTTGCTTCAGACACTACAGCAGATGTATTTAGCTATTAAGCAACCACACTAAGTGATTAAATAGAACAGCAGGTAGGAAAATCAAGAAAAACAGAACTGTAAATTGTTCAAACTGAGAGCGCTATGTGCAGTACTGTCAAAATAAACTGTTATTCTCTGGAAGCTAATAGCCACATGTCCTTCATTTGTGCTTGCCAGAGGTCATATAAAAAAATATATGAGAAAGCTAATTTTTCTCAACCTGAGGAAGTAGGGATGTTCCCATGTTACATCACTTCCTATTTTTTTCCTCTAGTTTTTCTAGTTTGCAATGGCCACATTTTCTCTCATGCATTCACATGTATCTGTGGTTTTTAAATAATTTAGCAGAATAGCTCTGGAACAAATCAGGCATAGCCACAATGACAACTATTAACACTTCTAACTGCTCTTTATTGCTGCTGTGGAAACCTGAATAGAATTCCCCAGTATTGTAGAGCAGTTAATTTCCTTGCTTTAAAAAAATCCTTGCCTAGAAAAATACCATCTTTCATCTGTATTTGAAATAGCAGCTGAACGACAATCATGCCAAAACAAGCTCTCCTAAAACACACCTTTTGGCTAAGGATAGGTCAGGAAAAATTGGTTATTAAATAGAGCAAGTTTTAGAAACTTAAGCTCAGAACCAGAATCCAAGGAAAGCTATTTTCAATACCGATCCACCTTCAGGGATATCTCCCCTATTTTTGACCCGAGTTATCCTGCTCTTTGCAGTTCAGCATTGTGCCTCTAGAGCTGCCAAGATGGCCAAGACATAGCCAAAGTCCTGGAGATGTGAGAAACCTCAGCATAGTGTCTATGCTACCAACCAGCTGCAATGTAGCCATTACAGGAAGTTCAGCACTGAACTCAGCACCTTTAACCATTCTCTCACATAAACACTGAAAGGAAGGAGAAGAGTTTATTTCCTAATATACTGCAATATGAATTTCAGCTTTTACCACAGAAGGGTGTGATTTGGGGCGTGGGTTCCCCCATGGCCAAAGGGTATTCAAGCTCACGTTTTGCCAAGTGCAACAACCACCAAAAGGCTGTGACACGGCACTGATACAGCCCCAGCTGGGATGCTGTATGAAAAGGAATTTAAAATTACTGGAACTGAGAAAATAGCAAGAAAAAAAATATATATTTAAAAGTATACAGTGTAACAGTTGGTGCAGTTCATGCCATAGGGATGACTCCAGTTTTTTGTCATAGGTTCCAAAATTATTTCTGATTTTTGCCATTACTACATCACAAGTCTAAATCATTCATTTAAAGCAAGATTGCAAAGTTTAAGTGCAATGAATGCAATTTAAGTTTCCCTCTTTTTTCATGCTGACACATTAATAAATGTAAAGCTTTTCTTAGGCATGACCCCTGCTCCTCCAGTTAATGTAGAGGCCTCGTTTTGCCAGTCACCTAAGGGAAGAATAACACATCAAAAATAGCACATAATAAAATAAGAAAATTTACACTCATTAGAAGTGCAACTATTCTGCTCTGCACTTAAGAAAGAACTGTCAGAGATTTCTTTTTAAAGCATAACTTACCTTTGAGTGAATTTATCTGAAGTACACCAACAACATAATGCCATAGAAAACAAACCCAGAATCCAATAGTGCAGCTTTGCAGGCTTCATTTTGTTAATCAAATAGCTGTAAAAAGGTGTTAAAAGAAGAAATCTGTTATTTATCCAATGCACTAAACTGCATGTGTTAACATGCAGAAAAACATAACTATCTCAGAAACAGCAGGTAATATCAACCCTAGACTAGATTTACAGCCACGGGTAAAATGAGGATCTCTTTCAAGGTTGTGCCTGATTCCCCAGCTTGTATGCTAATTTTCATAAACTAACTGCATTGAGGATGAGATCACGGTTTCCTTTTTTTTTTTTTTTCCTCTTTACTTGCACACAGTCCGAACAGAGCCACTTTCCAATAAACAGAGACACATAAAGTGTCTATGCAACTATACTTTATGTAAGACTCTACTTGTGGTCAGCTCAACTGCCCAAAGTGATTCATTAAAGAAACTTTGAACTTAATATTGAATATTCATGTTGGATTGACCAAGGCTGATATTAGAAACTCAGTGGAAGTGAGGTATGATGTCCCAGGATGAAATTCTCTCTAAATGCCAGTGGACTACTAACTAATGTTAAAAAAAAAATGCTGCTAAAACCAGATTAGTTTCTGTTCTTGTTACAAACCTGAGACAGCCACTACGAAACCATGCATGGTCTGCCTACTGAACCCTAGAAATTAGGGGAGGAAAAAAACAAATCAACTTAACTTTCACCAACAGGAGGACTTGCACTTCACACAGATCAAGAAACCCCAGCTGCCTCCTGTATCCGCCAGCCATTTCACAGCATTTCAAATGCTACTTCCTAGATGCCAGAAATAGATGTGCACGCATGTATTTACATGCAATTATTAATGCCTCGCCAAACCTACTTTCCAACTTTCTCATTTTGTAAAAAAAAATACTACAAGACACTCCATGTAACCTATGTGCCCCTTCTAGGATCTCTCACTACATAAGTCATACCCTTTTTTTCTATGAAGTTTTTAAAATTAACCCTTTGTCCTGGTTTCAGCTTAATTCAGAGTTCATTTTCTTCCTAGAAGCTGCTACAATGCTGTGGTTTGGACTTAGTATGAGAACAATGCTGATAACACACTGATGCTTTAGTTGTTGCTCAGTAGGGCTGACACCAGTCAAGGACTTTTCGGTTTCCCATGCTCTGCCAGGGGCACAAGAAGCTGGGAGGGGGCACAGCCAGGACAGCTGACCCAAACTGGCCACAGGGCTATTCCATACCATATGGCGTCATGCTCAGTATAGAAACCGGGGGAGTCGGCTGGGGGGGGGCAGTGATGAAGCTGCTCGGGGCCTGGCTGGGCATCGGTCAGCGGGTGGTGAGCAACTGCATTGTGCATCACTTGTTCTGTATATTCTTTTATCATTACTATTATTATTATTATTTTCTCTTTCTCTACTATCCCATTAAACTGCCTTTATCTCAACTCATGGGTTTTAGGTTGGGTTTTTTTTCCAATTCTCTCCCCCATCCCACCGGGGCAGGGGGAGGGTGAGTGTGCGGCTGTGTGGTGCTCAGGTGCTGACTGGGGTTAAACCACAACACCCTTTCTTGTAAGAGCCAAATAAAGCCTGTTTTAACCCCCGTAAAGACATTGCCGATTCAGCTATTGAGGTTAGCTTTAGGAAATTCAGTGCAATTCTGATCCACGGCTCTTTCTAAACAAGAGTCCATTTTCCCACCATTATCGCGTGGCTCTGGACCCAGCCTGCAGCCCCCCACCCCCCGAAGCCCTACCCCGCAGTTCTGCAAACGCCGTGGCAGCGTTGACGTGCGCAGGAGGCAGCCTCCCAGCTTGCAAAACGTGTCGAGATTCCAAGAGTGGTGAGGGGTTTGGGCAACAGCTGTAACAGATAACTAGCTTGATTTATTACAGGGTTTTGCTAAATTGTGAAGAAACCACAGCCTTTAAGCTATTCATCTATTTCATATGTTAATGTCTCTCTAATTCACAATGGACATATTATCAAGGTAAACAGCTTGGCCTAATAGAAGATATTACTAGATAAATCTTAGTTGGCAACTGTTAATTTTCTGATCTAGTTTCTTAAAAAAGGCCTGAAGGATTTTCACTCACCAGGCAAGATGAGCACAAAAAATTTCAAATAATTTGGATCGTGCTACATGTATTCAAAAGCAATTGATAATGTAGAACTAATCTTTACTAAAAGCTAGCTAAAACAAGACATACATCTTGTATTAAATAAATTGATATGGTCACATAACGTACAAAAAAATCACAAATAAGTAATTAACTGCTGGGTATCCAATTTCCCCGAGAGTTCCACATTTAAAGTTATCTCGTCTCACCCCTTGAACAGTAGGAATTAATGATGTGAGATTCAACCTCATAGACCTGTTTAGGATTTCATCTACTGTTACATTCAACTGATAACCAACCGAGCAAGATTTTATTTTTCTGCGTGATAAACTACCTACCCGAGATAAAACATTGAGAGATGTAAGGAGTCTCCAGGTAAGATTCTGCACTACCTATAAAAAGCATATTTCTTCAGAGAGTAAAAAGAACCACTCAAAAGACAATAGTGTCACACACCATCACCAAAAAAAGCTGCACTGTACAAGGGTCTGGAAAAAACATTTTAAGGAAGTAGATTATGGAAGAAAAATAAGCCGGCAAACGTTACGGCATTTCTTTTGCAAACTAGTTTGACTTAAGATGGCAGGCACAACAGAACATTTTTTTCATGACCAGAAACAGAAGTGGGGCTTCAAAAAATGCTGCGCTCAGAGCAGCAGAATTTACTTGTTTATTCTGCATATTGCTCTGCAGCCTGGAACTGGACCATAGGGACAACAGAGACAGTGAGCAGATCTGAAAGCCCCCCGATCTGTTAACTTTGACATAGCAAATTACTTATTTTCCACTGACTAACTACACATAAACTCCCTCTAAGGTCTTAGCTTGGAAGCCAGTATTGCAGCTATCATGACACTATCATGACAGACTGAGCGATTTACCTACGTTTACCTTTTATTCATCTGTGGCACTGACGGTGGGAGGTGAAAAGTGCATCAGTCTCACCTGAAAAACACTGAAATGATGCGCATTTGAGGAAATACACACCCAAATTAAACCTGTATTAACAACTAAGATATATGAAGCACACATAATAAAAATTGCCTCTGTTTACTAAAAATTACACTGGATTACTAATTCCACAAATACGAGAAAGAAGAGATTAACAAATCTTACACCAATTCCACTGTAAGGAGAAGAAACAGGGATTTAATATTATGAAAGTTAGTTATTAAAAAAAGTCTTAATGTCCCTAAGGACTCTGTAATGAAAAAAACTTTCCACTTCAAAAGGAAACATGCATACATAAATACTTACATACATAAAATAATTATCTGAAACTAGGTTATTGACTAATTTTCACAATAGATAAAATTCCAAAGAATAAGAATAGCTTTGGGATGACGCTTGGTTTGCTATACTTGGATATGAATGCACAACACTTCTATGTGTGTTAGTGACCGAGTTAGGACAAGGTCACTTTCAGCTATTTTAGCATTGTTCAATGCTAGTATCAAAACTACCTGTCCAAGCTTATCAAGGACTAGGGAGAACTTGTAATAAATAGTGATGAAATCTTTCTTTAACACATGTACTATCGCTTGAATTCTAATATACCATCTTGAGGGGGCTGCTGACATAGCATATGCTTCTTTTGGACACTTGCAGTTAGTTGCCTGTATTCTAGTCCCTTATTTTCTTTTTTTGCTTTTAACAAGTAGCTTGACTAATAAACCCCACATTTATATAAAATCTCCTGGTTTACACTTTAGTTCGGGCATACAGGCTTAGAGAACAAAGAGGCTGCAGAAGACCACTTAGGCATTAGTGAGAGGACTCCCACAGCTAACAGCATAGCTCGCACCCAGATAAGCATCGGCAACAAGGGTCAGAGATGAGAATTAGGGCAGCTAGCCTGGCATCTAAAAGCACAAAAATGAAAACCTAAGCTCTTGGTGCCATCTCAAAGGTGGCAGCACACACTACTTCTGCCACAAAGTTACAAAAGAAGTTAGACAGCCAAGTTACAAAACCATGCGCCAGAAGCATTAATTTAATTTATAACAACACTCTTAGCTCCAGCAGCTTTTACCTCCCTGGCCCACTCCCAGCTACCCATTCTTCCCAAGCCCGAGTGCTGTCTAACTACAAAAAGCACCTTAAAGATTTTTCAGATGCAATACTCACACCCACTGACACAGCAAGTGCTTTAGCAGAACTTTCTCACTACTTCCCTCACAAAGCACAATTCAAAGCAGAACTTGTGCAGCAGCGGTTTTAGGGGGAGCCCGGCAAGAGGCTCTCCCTCAAAGGCCTCTCCCTCCACTGGCTTCCTGGGGAAGTCTTGAGCAAGGTGGCACCTCGCTTTCCTCACACCCAAACTAAGACGCTGCTCTACTGCTAGCGCAGTGTTGTAAGACTTGACCTCCTGACACCATCAAGCGCTCGCTCCAGATAAACAATCATCACATTTTATTACGAGGGTATTTTTATAAATCGTAGAAAATGCAACAGAGAGGAGAACCCGAAGCAGGACGCCGGCAAACGAGAGGAGGACGTCAAAGCTGACAACAAGCGTACAAAGGAAAATGACCAGCAGAGTTTTTGCAACTCTGGGAAATGCTGCCATTTCTTCGGCTGACTTTCGATTTGCTTCACGGGAAATTTAAGGCATAAGAAATTAATCCGGATACAATTTGAGCCCTCAGCAGTCCTGCAAATCCCACTTAACTTGGCGCACAGGTCAGTAACCTCACTGGAGGCAACAGGCAGAAAAGCTTACACAGAAACGGCTCGGGCAGGCCAAACGCTACCTTCCTCCTGTGCGGCTGCTGCCATCGCAGCGCGGCCACACGCGGGGCAGGAGGGAGCGGCAGGGTCACAGAACCATCGAATCATTAAGGCTGGAAAAGACCTCTGAGATCATCTANNCCTCGGGGGCGATGGAGCCCCTCGGCTCGCCCGCGGCCAGGCGCCGCTGGAGCCGGGCGGCCCCGGGAGCAGGCCCGTGTGCGCGGGGGCGCGGCAGAGACACCGTGCGGCCGCGGGGGAAAGCGTTTGTATGCATGGTTGCGCTCATCCTACAGTTTTGGTTGGTTCTGCTTTAGCGTATTCCATGTTGTAATTATTTGGATTTCCTGCTGGAAGTTGGTGCAGAACAGAGGTCTCCAGGAGTGCAGTAAGGACGACACTCCGTATTTTCGTTTTTAAGCCATCTATTCGAACAGCAAATGGGAGATTATCGGCCAAAGCAAGCCCAGTAAGGGGAACAGAGGAATGCTGACACATGCGCCTGTGGCGTACTTCTCCAAACTGATGAGGGAAGTTTGACATGGTAACACTCGTGTTTGGAAACAATAGGAAATTTCTGAGGAAGAAACAACCCAAAGGGATGAGTCGCAAGTATCCCAGGCGGGAGTTGGTTCACGTTTTCTCAGCGCTACGGTAGACCATGAAACAGATGCCAACCCCTCTTTCTCTGCTGATGCATGAATCACAAATTGTGATTACTGGTTACTATTGTATAGTTTTGAGCTGGGGGGGGGGGGNTTGTTTGGTGGGGGGGGGGGGGGGGGGATATGTCACAACCATCCTCCTTTAACGCACTTGAGAAATATGTGGGCAGATCTACTTCCACAAGCAAAACAACATTTGTTTTGAACAGATTAATTGCAGTCTGCATAATAAGGTCTTTGTTCAAAGTTACAGTATTATTTACCAGCAAGATTTTTTTAGTTATGTTTACACATTTACATGGTAAGAAGGAGGATGAGACAAAACTAATCTCGTTGCCCACCTTTCTATGGAAACATGAAAATGTCGTGCTGGATGAAACGAACGATCCATCTGCTGTTGTCTCTGACAGTGTCTGAGAGGTATCAGAAGTTTCAGAGATTTTGTTGAAGACTTAAAAATAGCGAAGTTCTCCAGATCCTTGTATTCAGCGCTGCTCCTCCTCCTCCTCCTGCTGCTGAGGGCATCACCGCTCCATCTGGCGCTGAAGTCTTTGTCACTGCCCGTGAGGAGCCAGTAGACACGGACACCAAGTTATTCTCTCAGCCTCGGATTTTATCTCTGCCTGCAGATGACGGATGGAAAGAGTGGGCTGTCCTGCACGTATAAAGAGCTTGAGGGTCTTGTGCTCCAATGTTAGTCCTGTTTCAAGGTGCAAGTGAAAACTAAGCCCAAAGACAAGTTTCCCATTAAGGTGGTTTCAAAGAGAGATTCAAAGCCGCTCTAAAATGAAGTAGGCTCTTAAGGTATCAGGACAAGGAAGCCATATTTTTATGTCATTATATCATTACAAAATAGTGCATGTTAATGGAGGCTATTGTTAAAGAGATCGCTTTTGAGGAATATGAGAAAGCTAGACAATGGATAGCTATCTCCTTAAGACTTTCCATTCAATATTTATCTATGTACTGGAAACAAGAGAATTGTTAATAAATCAATAATTTTAAATCAAGCATTGTGTCAGTTGCAGATACTGACACCTATAATGAGAAAGCCAAGTTCTACTTTCACTGTTTTCAACCTTTTTATATTAAAATAAGGAAATGTTCTGCTCTTAAGAAGTTCATTACTTCAGTAATGTGAACAGCTGTTGTTGCAACCTGTTTGAAGAATTTAAAAAATCATAATAAGACTGTGTTCTCAAATAATCATTTGTGAAACAAAACCACATTCATCTTTCATCAATAGTTGGCAGATAGGCCATCTTAATACAGCTCAGAATACTGGGGATTGTTGACAAGCATATGTAAATATCCAGGTTTATAAGATGTGAAGTGTTGCCAAGACTTCATTTAATAATTACAGCCTGGAATTTAGTATTTCTTCTATGTCCTGACACTTGGTTATATTAAAAGAAAGATTAAGGCACTTTGGTCAGTTCGAGCTGTGCTTTTTGCCACTGGCAGCCTCCACTGATTTCAGTGGAATTATGCACAACATAAGAGACTGTTCATTAGGAGTAAGGCAGAAAGAATTTACCACATAATTATAATGAAAGGACAAGAAACTAATATGCGTGAATATCTGCATAGAGACCATGGAAGCTGTTGGGACATTTGACTTTTCCTGAAGTGCGGCAACATTCTCGCGCTCCGATACGAGATCTGCTATAGCCATTCCCCCGGTCAACAGACTGGCCGTCCAATTCGAAACTCAGGACCTGACCCATATCCGTGTCCTGCATTATGGGGATGTGGCTCCACAGATTTACACACACTCAAATCCTAGGACACGAGCACATACCGACAAGCTTAGAATATTCTTCTGCATTGGGACAAAACTAAAAAGTACTGAAGGGCTTTCCTGAACTAGAGCTTCAATCACCAACTTAGAGTTACATTGGATTTTTAATACTTTATATCATTAATTCTGAGAACAGGTTGTCTCCTAAATCTGAGCAGCATTGTAGTGAAAAATAATGGACCTCATTCTGGGAATTTCTCATTAAAATTACTGTGATCTTTTATTTCAGTATTGACTTTTCTCTCCTGATCACTCCCTATTAACACTCATGACACTATGACTAGGAATTGGTGAAAAACTGAGGGAATGTCAAAACATTTGAAAAGTTTCTTTTAAAATTTTCATGAAAATAACATTTTCCTCAAAAATGTCTGAGCAAATGTATCTTAGATTTTTATATGTTTATATGCTGAAACGTGCCCCCTGAAAAAAAAACCAAAACAAAACAAAACCAAAACCAAAAGGAGGTTGGCATGATTCATCTTCTTTAAAGATTTTATATGAAACACTTCAGAATAATACATTTTTTCAGCTTCCAGAAGTTTACATTCAGATTGGGATTTAAAAGTCAAGATAGAGACTTCCAAATTTTGTCTTCCTAACACAATGCGTTGTTTTGCTTTGATTATTCCCATTGCACAAATAGAACAAAGACATCTGGCTAAACCTTATTCTTAGTTGTGTGTTAATAAGACATTTACAATACTCTGAGCAGACGGACAAATTTTGGAATGTATGTATATTCCCGTGTCCTAATTTTAAGTCAATAGACTTGGTCCATGCATGATTTTGAAAGCTTAAATTTGATTTAAATTGTGTTACAAGCCTGTAGCAATGCCCCACTGCAGTTGGTTTTTTTTTAATAATGCAGTGTTAATTTTACAGAATCTTTTTAAAGCTATACTGGGTTTCCCATGAAAAGCACTTTTCCTTCTTTCTGTAGTAACATGTTAGTCACGCTTACATTGCTGTACAAACAGTAAAAATAATTTTGATTTATCTTCTGCAGTGAGCTTCTATAATTTCCATAAAGGTAGACTTGGGAATTACATAAATTCAAGATGGCAACATTTCCTTCAAACATGAGACAGTTCGAGACAGCACATTGCGTGCCCCATAGGAAGTTGGACTATTAGAATGCTTTGCTGCCCCCTAGGTGATGGATTTTTAGCTAAGTAATAAATACTCTGGTATTTTGCAGAGCTCAAAAACGTTATCTGTAGGCTGGATTCGAAATATTCTACATGTACATGAGAGCAGAAAGCCAGTGTTAGTGAAATTCTGAAGTGAATTTTACAAACGATAAACTATCTTCTAAGTCTACTGATCTTTTTTTCCTTTACTTTGCAACCTCTGTCAAGTATTTTGTCAAGTGGCTTTTGTCTTTCCCTCGGGTTTGGAGATTTGGTGGACAAATAAAAATGGTAAGTGTAATACCAGACATTACGTTTCCGCGTTTATGGTTTGCTTCTGGCAGGGTTTTGAAACATTTGATCGAAACTCTTACTGTCTTGCTTAAGAAGTACAGCGTTGTGGGTTTACTTTAACACAATTTTGTACCGAAGTGAAAGACTGCTAGCGTTTCTAAACTTTGGGACTTCAAAATGCAGTGGTATATTCTTTGAGTGGACATCCAGCAGTCCCTCCCGCGGGTTCAACAGTAGCAGGGCGGTGTGAGTGACACTTGTCTTCCCAGGCCCGACGGACAGCCTTTAGTCTTCATCACTGAAGAATTAGTGCCACCTACTGCATGGTTTTGCAAATCAGCTCCCGGCAACGCCTCACCCCACCCGGCAGGCCTACAGGCTCGCTTCGTGGCTCCTGAAATCTTTTAGTGTGCATTTTAGCTCTCTTCGAGAAAAGTCGTAGGAAGTTCACCGTGAAAAAGGGCCTGAAGGCAACACGTAGGGCTGCAAATTCAGCATTACAACTTACAAAGCTTTATATATATATATATATATATTTTTTTTTTTTTTTAAGGCAGAATAACGTTAGAGCCTCCACACCTGCGACACCGCCCTACGCTTTTAACATAACCAACACGCCTATTATAAACCACGGACTCCGGGNTCTGCCGGGCTCGTCCTCCCGCTAGCGCAGTTTGGGCGGTTGTCAGGGAGAAACAAGATGGCGGCCGCAGCGACGGAGGAGGACACGGAGCTGCGGGACCTGCTGGTCCAGACGCTGGAGAGCAGCGGCGTGCTCAATAAGATTAAGGTGGGGTGAAGGAGAACCTCTCGTTTCGCGCGGCGGGGCAGGGGGAGCGCTGGCTGGCGCCGGCGGCCATTAACAGCCCCGCGGGGGGGGCCCTGAGGCTTCACGGGCTTCGTCCCCTCTCGCTGCCGCTTCCAGCCGGCGTTCCCGGCTGGGGCCCTCTCTCGGCGTCGCGGCCTGGCGGCGGCGCCTGCTTTTCCCCGCGGTGCTCCCCGGCCGCTCGGCCTGGGGCTCGGCGAGGAGCCGGGTCCAGCGCCTGCCTTGCGCGGTCGAGCTGGTAGGCGCTCGATCGCGGAGCCGAGGGCCCGAGGCCTGACCGCCGCCTGAGGTCTGCCCGGCGGCCGCAGGAGCTGCAAGATCGCCGGGGGGAGGGAGGGAGGGGAGCTCTCGGCCGCCGCGGGGAGCCCGGCTGTGCGGTTTCGCCCTCGTAGATACCGTGTGGCAGCAGGAGATCTCTTGCTGCTGCCGCCGCCAAAGCCGCTGGAAACATTCAGCCGCAGGGGCAGGGTGGATAGAGTTTCTCTCTGCTTCGATACGAAAAGCCCCTATCGAAAATTTCAAGCAGGAGTCCTTGAGGGCCGCTGTTTAAACGTTGCTCTTTTTAAGCGCGAGTTGCTTGAGCTGTTGCTTGGAGGCTTGCTAAACCTGGAAACTCTGGGGATGCTGCCTGCCTACAGGGAACAGATAACGCTGTGTTAAGAAAATGTGCGGAAGGTAGCGTAGCGGAGTGTCCGCTTCTTCCAAGCTCGTGATGTAGCCTGAGCTCGTGTCAGAAAAGATACGAAAATTGGTTCTATGGATTCTTGGTCAAGTTCGAAGCTTCCAGCAATAACTACTGCATATAGCAGAGAGCCATACAGGTATGGAAGCATAAGAACTCTGGATTCCTTTCCAAGCTGGAGGAGAAATGAAGCGTGGATTTCAGATCAAGGATGCTGGTGTTTATCCACAGTGTTCTGTTTTAAGCATTCAAGAAGTGGATGATTGTTGTTGTTATTTCAGGAATAGTTCAACAACTGAAGTGGTTAGTGGAAATGAGAGCATCTTTGTATATGTACTTTAAAGTCCACTGGATTTTGGGCTAGTTGTCACTCTTTTCAACAGAATGGTATTATTGAAAATGTGCTGTTCTTGCGTTTCAAATGGATAGTCCGTACTTAAGTTCCATAAGTAGGTGAAGATTCTAGCTCATGTAACTGTATTTTGAGTAGGGAGAACTTTTTCTAGTTAAATGTCAAATAGGCCTTTTGGGCCACCTGCTAACCTTCCACATAGTTTTAACCAATAAAAGTATGGTGATAATAAAATGATAATTAAAATTCACAAGCCAATTAGGTCATATTGAGCATGCGAGCCTTGGTTTCTTAATTCCTTTGCAAAAATGCAGACTGCATCCTATTTGCCAGGTTATGTCTCTTTAATACTAGAGTTGCTGTCTAATAATTATGTTTATAGTTACGGCTGCTCATTTGAGGATTTTGTGGTGGTTTTTTCTTAGCTGTAAACCTTATTTGGCACATGACTTTAATAGCTGTCTGCTAATTGATAGTATTAATGACTTACAGAATTTGCTCTGCTAGTACCCAACAAAAAGCCCTTTGTCTTCCAGAAGATCTAATGTTGAACAAGTCTTCTCAAATCATCAGCTTTTAATTGAAGTTAGATTACACCATGCAAGTGCCATCATCCTTTCATTAAAATAAATGAAACATAGTTGTGATCAATAGTGTTTCTTTATCTATTGTATGTCAGTATTTTATTATGTGGTAGAACTGAATGAACACTTACATATGATGGAAACAGTTGTTTATTTTATACTTCAGAATGAGTACTGACCATTTTTTCAAGATGGATCAGGCTAGAAAGCTAACTAGTAATGTATTTGAGAGTTATTGAAGTAGATACATTAAAGAAAATTACATGGTCAATATATAGCTGAAGGACTATAGGTAAAGACAGCTCTGGAAGGATTAGAATTCAAGTGAAATTATTTTAGTGGATAGAATGTAACAGGCTGTCAGCTAATACATTCTGTAACATAATGACTGAGTAATTTTATTTAGAAACTTATGGTGATGCCTTTGCTCTCTAGTACAACGTGCTTTTATAGTAGGTTGCAGTTTATTAGCTTTTATTTTGAGATTAATTTCTTGGACGCATTGATGTTCATGTAAATTATTTAGCTGAAAAAAATGTTACTTGTAAGACACTTTAAAAACTGTTCATGATTTTTCTATTTACCTTAGACTTTCAACACTGGAGTATTTAATGAAGTCATATTGTGAACACATCGGAAGATGTTTGAATATATTTGCCACTTGCAGTTGAGAATTTCCTGTCTTTAAGCTGCAGAAGCTGCAGTGTGTGTGTGTGTATATATACACAATTTGTTAATCATTGGAATTAATCTGATGGATAAGACTGCTTCCTAATGAATTTTGTAAACATATAGAATATAACTGTGGATATTTGTACTTTAGTGAAAATTATCACTGATACTGTGTGATGCATGCTGTACAAATAGAGATGGTCTTCTGACTTGAAGAGAATATGGTCTTTCTCTCCCCTAGGGAAGCTGTCATCATTGGAGCAAGAAGAGCCATTATGCTTCTTACTGTGTTCCTCTGTTGTCTTATTTTCTTTTGTATCTTTTAATCTCTGTCGTTCCTGAGAAATAAATTTATGCTACCTGAATTTTGCATCTTCTCTGGAACTTGCTGTTGCTACAAATGTGAGGGAGGTTAGCATCACTAATATTACGAATATCTGACTAGTAATGCTTTCGGCCAGTTGATACTATTCTTACTCATTTCTTCCTAATTTGGTTCAAAACCTAGACAGTTGAGGTACTGGCAAATAATGCGTTATTAGAATAAAAATACCGTCTGTAAAGTGGGCTGTTAACTGCATATGCATAAGTCAGTTAAAATTGTCCTATTTGCTTTTCCATTTTCATTCCATATATTATAATGAACAATGCTTTTAAATGTTTTTGAATTATGAGCTGTCATGATGTGTATGCTGCACACTGTAGTGTAATCTCCTGTTTCCTGGATGTTGTGGGTTTTGGTTTGGTTTTTTTTAAAAGCAATTCATATCAGAAAGTCAACTAATTTCTTGGAATCAAGAGGAATCATTGATTTTTTTTTTTTATGTAATATCTATTTCTTATTTTTATAAGAAGTAAAATATAGCCATTAATAATGATTTCAGATTAACTAACTGAAATTCAAATTTAAATGTCAGTGTGGTGCTCTGTAACATTGTGGATGTATCCTACCTTTAGCAACATGAGAATGAGAACTGCTTGTGACATGCAGAGTAAGCAAGTCACATGGTAAATGCAGTTGCAGGTATTTAGAGTTTATTATTTAGGTGTTTACTGTTCTCTTTGTGGTATGGATTCTTCCTATTTCCTTATCCAGCATTCTTCATCTTTTCAATTATAGTGCCAGCAAGTCTAACTTTTTTAGCTAGTTAAGGCAGCTAAGTTGGAAGAGTTTTCCACTGAAGTGGACAAAAAGTGGTCATGCAAACTACTTTACTGGTCCTGCTCAAGGATGAGTACCTCCCAGACTTCACAGATGGAGAGTGGAGGATGGGGGGGTGCAGAGTGGCATTGATAGTGAAGTTCCTGTTTATGGTTTGGCACCAGCTTTGGATCTGTGATGCGTATAGACTGGTACAAGCTTTTGGCCTGATGGACACAGGGTTTTAGCCTGGGGTGATCACCAGTGGTTAGACTGCTTACAGCGCAAGATTGGCATAGTGTTATCTACCGAAGTGCAAGACAGTCATTTTGGAGTTGGAGACGCTGAAAGCTGTGCAGGAAGATGCCCATGTGCCACTAAATTTTACATACGCAAGGATTGTTTATGCCTCTGTAGGCATGGGGTTGTTACATAGCACCGGAGCAGATGACAGTTACACACGCCTGTGCTTTGCCTGGAAGATCTGTATACAGTTTGTCTCGGTAGCAATGCATTCTTTTACCCTGCAAAATATTATGCATTACTTTAATCATGTCACTGCCCTAAACATACGTTTAACCACACCATCCACTGATGCATGTATTAGTAATGATTTGTAAATGCAAGCTTGCAGGAGAGTTTTGCACCTTCAGCTGGCCTGTTGCAGACCTCTGAAGTGAATGTCTCCCTTACTGACACTTGCTGAACTTGCCTACCCCTTGTTTCTTAGGGAATGCACAAAGTTGCCTGTGTGTCGCTTCAAAAACTGCATGTTTTCAGCTACTTAAGCAGGTTGAGAAAGGTGGTAGCATATGCATTTGGCAAGCTGAAGTTTGTATTATGCTTTCTGTTAATGGGTCTTTGATAGGGAAAAAAAAATCCTGGAACTCCATCTGCAAATGCTGCAGAACTCTGAGGGTTTGTAGAAATGATGTTGAGAGATGCATGAAACAGACAGCAGGGCTTTGTCGACTAGCAGACAATGCCATACTCAACTGTACTTGGTGTGCAGAGCATTTTAAGACATTAAAGTGACTCCTTCTTGATCTGGTATTCCACAGCATATCGGTGTTGTGAAGCCATTGCTTGTTCATCTAAATTATTGGCCCAGGAGTAGAAAGTGTGAATAAAGTTTGGTAGAAAAAAAAAAAAAATGCTGAGATCTCTTTGGAAGGTGTTGGGTATCCGGATGTTTGCAAGTGAATTGTGTGGCTATGCAGAGGAGACCAGTGTGCAACAAATAAGCCGTATCCACGGTTTATGCGTAGTGCCTATTATAAGAAGTCATCTTGGTCACTGATGTGCCTACATGCTTTGAGACACAGAAAGGAGTTTGAAGTCGCCAAGTGTTTTCCTATTGGAGAACAACGTCTCAAGTTTTGTCCCAGGATAGAAGCTGTCTTGTCTAAGTGCTGGACAAATGTGTTCCAGCACAATAAAAGACAAATGCCACAGTAAAAGAAAACTCCAGGGGCATGCTACATACCTATGTGTTGGAGTCTTCAAGTGGGAGGTCGTTATAGGCTACAAGTCATCCTTCAGTCCTGGGCAGTCTCTATCTTATCCTTTTACTTTTTGTCCAGTATCTGGATAAAAGCTGCTGTGGATGGCTTTTACAAGTGTGCTGAATCAAATTAAGAACTTTGTTAAAAGGTAGGTACTTGTTATCTTACTATTAAGAGCATATTGCCAAATCAGATTGGCATTTTTGAGATGCCACCTAACAATGTGTTTGAGGACCACTTGAGATAGTAAGAACTGTTTTCCTCTTTCCCAGGAAACTGCAGACTGAGGGAGCTGTTTTCCTGTAAGTACTTCAGATACAAAAGGCTCTGCATTTAGAGCAGGATAAACTTACCTAGGTTCTGAAGAGGGATGCTACAGCTCAGTGCAGAAAAGATGCTTTCATGGACTACAGGCTTCTGATTTACAGCGTAGCAGCAATTGGCAAGAGACAATGTCGCCTGAGCTGTAAATGCCTGGGAGGAAAAAGGGAAATACACTTTTGTTCCAAAATACTGACCTGTGCATTTCCCCACTGAGTACAGACAGTGGTTGTCATATACAATGTTAACATTACTCATTTTATGTAAGTTTAGTGAAATCAAATTGCTGTCTCACTTGTGCGAGCTCTTGCCTGATAAAACTTCTTGGGGATAGAAGAGAATGGGCACCTTTCACAGGATGAGAAAGAAACCTGTGAGTTTGGTGGATGTGAGTGATAGATATATACTGTCACCTTATTCATCAGCTTCTGGCTCTGTTGGCATAACCTTGTTTTATTGAAGACTTAGGAAGGATATGGGTGGGGAAGTAGAATATCAAGCTTTGGTCTGCTTTACTTCTAGACTGCGAATAAAATTCTTCAAAATGTATTTGGATTATGTTGAAAACTGCTAGCAGAATGGGGCAGTGTGGAGCAGGGTGGGGTGGCAAGAGCAGTTTGTAACAACATACGGAACACAGCTTGGGCCAGTGCCAAAGGGTACTAGGGCAAAGAGAAATGCAAAACCTTCACACTTTTTTTTTTTTTTT
>VZTL01000754.1:7270-30977 GCA_013400535.1 Scopus umbretta
TTTTCAGCTATTTGAATTTATAATATATAATAATATATAATAATTTGAATATATTTTAAATGGATTATTTTAAAAGTTTCCAACAAATGCCAGTCACAAAGTGTTCAGCTAGTTCCCATACCAGTTTTGGTAGGTACTGCAATATATACTATGAGGTGTAGAAGAAATACTTTACTGTAAAATGTTTGCTCATGTGAACCTGCAAAATAACCTGCTTTTGGAAAGTGATACAATTATCTCAGCTTATTTTTCAATGAACTGCATAACATATTAATACAAAAATTTGGTATGTGTAAAATGGAATACATTTACTGAGTTTAGACCAAATATTTCAACTTAAACCCAGGTGTTGCCTTAAAAGTTGCTAGTAGTTGCCGGCTAGTAGTTGCCGGTTGCAGAATAGGCAGACTGTCCTATTTGCTTCGATAGCTACAGTAAATACTTGTTTACAGATCTACCCTCAGCAAGAGTTTTAATTCATGCTTAATTATTAAGAACAAATGAGTCCCCAAGGACATGTCATGTATTTCGTTATATCTGAAAAGAGCTAGAGCGCTGTTCTAATTCCTTTCCTCATTTCTTCATGTACCGCCTATACCCAGTACACTGGGAACCATCAGTATTTTGTTTAGAATCAAATAATGTTTGATTTTTATTTTTTCTTCATTTTTGACAGTTTTAAGAAATCAGATCATTCTCAAGGAAGCACTAATTGTAAAATGTACAGCTCCATTAGAAGAAAGTAATAGCCCGTTAGTCTAATACCTTACATGTCTGAGTTCAGTATTTTATGTTTAATAAATTCAGTTTAACTACACTGAAAGTCAATAAAACCGTAGCGGGTATGGTGCAACCAGTGTTTGTAAATAATCATAGTAACTCCAAATCATATTGAGGATTTCACCCTTGGGAGGCAGTTATATATTCTCAATTTTGGAATTTTCTTTTGGGGGTGAGCTGAAACCTGGTGATGTGAGATGTATGAAAAAAAACTCCACATTTACTTTCAACAGTAAATGAAAATAAGAGGCCATGTTGGATTTAATCTTGGTCAACCGTAAACTTTGTGAAACTCATACATAATGTATATGGATGACATGCGTAAATTAACAATAGTCACTTATTTATTTTAGAAGTAATAGACAGTGCAATTCATTACACTGATATGTTAATTTTTCATTTAGATCTGTTTTTCCATAGGAAGAAATACTGAAAATATGGTGCTTGACAGTCTTATGGATAAAAATGCAATATATAATGTGCCAGTTCAGAACTGAAACCTCTATTTAATGAAGCTGTGCCAGTGCAACAGATTTATGTTGCAAACAAATCTTTCTTGTGCATTTCAAGACCAAGTTAAGCACTTATTCCCTTGCATATTACTGGTTTGGTTTTGCTCAAAAGAAAGTAGAGCATTTATTACAAAAGCTAAAATGCAACCTAAAAACAAACTTACCACTTACGTTTCCAAACAGGATGATGATCATTATTTAAAAGAGTGTGCATCCTCCTCCCTCCCTCCCCAACCCCTTTAATAACCTTCATGTAATCCTTTAATCCTGTAAGCTTTTATCTGGGGCTTTGTATATATTACCAGAGCAACTTTCTTTCATTACAGCATCATCAAAGAATGGATTTCTGATGTTCTGTAGTGCACAGGGAGCATTAAGAATTTTTTTAAAACAATTCCTTTCTGTCACTGCTTTGCCTTCTGGATGTAACAAGTTATTTTCCCCCAGCTTCTCATAATCTATTTGAAAGGCTAAGCATTTACAGTTTGGAAGCATAGTTATAAAAATCTTGCAATTTCATGTTTTTCTGCAAAACTTCTTAGTGAGGAATAACTGCAAGGTTGATAAGGAATGTCATGTAACTCGCTTTATTAATTTATGGTCTAAGAATTCTTTCCTTTGTGTATAACAAGCTGACCTTTTGCAGATTGCTAAGACAGGAGGAATAAATAACATTGTTATGATGAAAAAGATTAATAAATTGAGTGTTGTATTTTTAGTTTTGAAGTCTGAAGGTCTGGTCATGTTATTTCCAAACTTCTGCTAGTGATTGATACAAAATTAATTTTCTAATGTTTGACTAATTGCCTTAAAAGCTTGATTGCTGTAAAAAGGTTCTATTTAAAAAAAAAAATCAACATTTGTCAGTATTCTGTTCTTTATTCTAGACAAACCTTTAAGCTATTCAAGCAGTTGTAGTTACTTTAAATATGTGTAGATTATATTTTTATTCATTAGATGGAAGTTAGCAGTAAAGTCCAGTGGTTGTCACTGAATAAGCTGCAAATTCCTGTATTTGTTTTATGCTTTAAAAACAGAAAGAGTGTACGCTTTGTGTAAGTTGTCTCAGAAGAGTCTTGGTGTGGGTAAAGTCCAGCTTTTCTTTTAAACATCAGATCATTATTCTTGTGCGTATGTATTCGTAGTTCTCTTCAGCGACTAAAATTACTGGGGAAAGTGTCTATATGCAGAAGGACTGTAAATGCCTCTTCCTGGATTGTTCTAGCTGTCATCCATTGACAGCAGGCAGAAGGCATGGAGGAGCATCTCTGCTCCTCACCTGGCGGATGTTCACCTTTGGAAAGATTGATTCTGACTTTTTAACTGCCTCTCTCAGGAACATATATGAAAGTTCTACACCTATCTACAGCGTAGGTATTTCTGCATGGTTTTGTGAGGAAAGTGTAGCTGAACTAAGAGAAGGTATAGCTTTCTAGGCTAAATTTGATATGTGTTATGACCCACTATTAATATGAACTATAACTAATAGTAGCTGTGAAACAACTTGGCCTCCAGTTTCTTTATATTAAATTAACCTGTTCTGAAGGACTGCCAATTACAATCAGGCTTCTTTTGAAGAATTTACTGGGGATTACATTTTTAAGAGAGCAATTTATTTGGTGAAAACATTTTATGTTATTTACTTACAGTGCTCTTTCTATCGTTTTACTGAAAAATTCTGTCCTAGTGTTTGTCACTGCAAGTGTTGAGCCTATAAATTATTGTGGTGAAATGTAATAAGTATTGAAATAGGCCTAGATTATTCACAGTGGGATGAAATTAATTCTTACGTCTCCTGGTTTTGGGAGGAAGGAAAAATGTCATGTTGGCTGTACGTACAAAGGAGGAAGAATTTTTATTAAGTCTTAATAAAATTCACATAATATACTTTATTGATGATAGTATGTTAATTCTAGTTTTAGTTCAAGTCTAAAATAATGGAGTGGTTAGTTGGTGTGTTGGTACACTTCAGTGGTTCGTCATTGCAGTTGGAAAAGGTATTTGCTGGTTTTCTTCCACCCATATCCTCCTCTTTCAAGAGCTCTATTTCAAAGCTCCTTAAAATAAGCTTATCTAGAGCTATACAATTGGAAGTTGGAAAGGAACAAAATTAATAATTTTTTTTNAGGAAGAAAATGAACTCCGAATTAAGCTGAAACCAGGACAGCATTCTTAATTTTCCTTCTAAGGAAAAAAGGATCTGAGGATTTACCTTTATTTTTATTTTTAAATCCAATATTGTTTTTTAAGGATTGTTGTCTGAGCTCTAGCAAGAGTTCTGTTATTTAGCAGTATTGAAATGAGCTTGCTTATTAAGATCACTGGCTCTCACTTCCCGTATGCCAGAGTTATCAAAGGATCTCCCTTTTAATTAATTATTTATTTTTAGAAGACATCTTCCTGTTCCACCCTCTCCTGTTCTTCAGAATAAATAGGCTGATTCCTTGACATTTAGGGACCTCAGCTACTGGAATTCAGGACAGTTGCTGCCTGTGTTAGCTAGGGACAAGGAAGAAGGTGTCCACTCTCCAAATATGTAAATAAATAAATCAAAGGGAATTTACTATTNTATTATGATTTTATCCTCAATCTATGTGGTAGGTTTCACAAATTTCCATATTTCCCTTTCAATTTCTGAGAAAATGTTTTAACTATTGTTTTAAGAATTGATGAATACTTGTTTTTCATGCTTGGCTCTTTTCATCTCCCTTTGCATTTGTTGTGGTTTAACCNGAAGACATCTTCCTGTTCCACCCTCTCCTGTTCTTCAGAATAAATAGGCTGATTCCTTGACATTTAGGGACCTCAGCTACTGGAATTCAGGACAGTTGCTGCCTGTGTTAGCTAGGGACAAGGAAGAAGGTGTCCACTCTCCAAATATGTAAATAAATAAATCAAAGGGAATTTACTATTTTTATCTCAGTGAAAATTCAGCATATTCACTTGTAACATGCGGTCCAAGGACTGATCTCAGTAATTAAGTCTGGTGAAATGTTGCAGCTGGATAACAAAATCTACATGTTCATGATCTTGCACGTGTGCTGTGTGAGTAATTGCTGTGTCTGTTGGATTAAATATGATGTAGATGCAGTAGGATGGAAAGAATGGCAGGTGATTTTACTGTCCCTCTGTTCTTCAGTCAACCTTGACAACTAAAAAGGCAGTCTTGGTAAGAGAACAGTTAATGCATATTCTGGTAAGAATTTTAATATGCCTAAATAGACATATTTGCTTACTGACTGGTAGTTCCTGAAGATGACTGCTAGTGTGGGGGGAAGAGGAAAAACTATCATATAAAACCTGACAATTTCCTGCACTGGGAAACTTTGTAAATTAATAAATATCTGAGAAAGCTCAGAAGAAGCTACAGAACTGCAAGAAGCTGTTGAATAATAGGAAGCAATGAACAGGTCAGGAGAAAGAAAAGGAGAAAACTGTTTCTGTCTGTATTCCTCTACTGTAGGCTAGTGCGGAAAGAGGCAGATAAACGTGGTTTAGTCTTTGTCTTGACTGTTACCATGAATCTGAACCAGACAGAAAAAGCAGTGCACACAATTTATCAATGGCCCATGATCTTTCTGATTTTCAGGGCCTGAAGTGGGAAGTGTTAGGTGCAAATCCAGTAAAAAAGACTTAAAAGCTTAAGTGTCGTACCACGGGGCTTTTTGGGTATTGCAGTGAAATGCTGGACTCTAGTTGGGCGTGCAGGGTCTTCGCAATACATTTGAGGCATTCTGCGTGGGACTCGGAGAAAGCCAGGCATTCCAGGATGGTTGGCAGAGTAGGCAGGCAGCTTCAGTAGCTCACCTCGCCAAGCCTGCTTTAGGTGTAACCAGCAGGCAAACACTGAAGACAACTGAATCCCCAAAAGCTTTCAGTGGGTCTTCTGGCATATGCATCTTCCTGGCAGTCTAGAACTTGCTCTCCAATGCAGTTGTTGGCTTCCTTTTTTTCTGGTTATGTTTTTTTTCTCTTGTCTCTTACTGTAGAATAGCTTAAAGTTTTTCAACTTCAAGATAAATTATTTTTATCGTGAGATTGTAGTGTCATGAGCCATCCTTCTGTCTCCTTGTCTTTGGACTGGCGAGTCTCGTAGTCTTTTTTGCACAGCAGCACATTTTAACAAGAGCATTGGAGAGTGTCTTCCCTCAAGAGAATTTAGGGTTTATGTTGACCATTAAACTGAGATCTAATCTGTTGATTTAAAAACGAGGACAGTGCAAGCCTTTGCTTTTTGAAAGGTGTCTGCTGCTATGTTGTGTGGCGTTCCTTCCCTGGGGTGTATGCTAGGCATGGTCTCTGTTACAAATAGCATTTCAGGAGTCTGCAGTTAAACATTTTACTCTTGGATCTCAGTAGGGCTGATAGCATCTGGCACAACTTGGACTTGTGGAGAAAGAGTGGCAGGGCCCATCTGATACCTGATCAGCTGAGCTTTCAAAAATAATCAGACTACTGCAAGGAATCAATTGCAAGCATGTCGTACAGCCTGTTTGGGCTCGTCGTAGCCTTAGCTCTAGGGAACGCAGAGTTGAAATTCTGTCACTCATTAAGTTTGGGCAGTCTGGGATTGGAGGACAGCTAAATAGGGACAACAAACAACAACTGATTTTTGTGTTAAAATAGTCTCCTAATTGTACTACACCTATTTGAGGTTTTTTGCTGTTTCATAGTGCCTGCACTACTATCATAACCAGCTTTCAACTACATGCATAGCTTTTGTCATCCAAGTAGGACCCAGTGGAACAAGAATGTACGGTTTTAATTAATTGTTTTTCTGTAATGTATAGCAATTCTTCTGTCTGCTGTTTGAGTATTAACCTCTTTAAGGAACAGGAGCTTGTTTAGTCAATAAAAATTGGAACTATGAAGGAGGCCCATGTCAAAAAAGTGTGCTTCTACCTGCCCCCTGTTAGGTATGCTTTAAAGGGAGGGTGCTGAGAAAGTCACAGGAAACTGAAAATGGTGGTTTAGATAGGAATAACTCTTTCAACCTTAAGCATAGCATCACTGCAGCTGCACTCTGTAATTACAGTGTCACTTGAGAATTGCTTAACAATTTTGATGCTTTAAACTATGACAGACTAATTCTGAGAAATGTTATTTTAGGTCTGTGGCACTTGCAGTGGTGCACAGCTGCTTGAAATTTCTGAATGTACACTACTTTCTGCTTAGAAATTGGAGACAAAAAGGAACCTCTGAAATGAACTGTCAAGCTTCCTTTAGGGAAGATGATTCAGATCTAACCTTCCACAGTAGGTGGTATCACTGGGGATGAATGAAGAATTCTGCAAGATGGAATGCCATTTCACTAGCAGGAAAACACTTCATATTTAAGATAAAAATGCTTTTTGAAAGCTCCTGGCAGACTCACAGTGTCAACGTAGTTCCTAGGCATTAGGTCTGTATCAGGATAGGAGACATCAGAAGAACAATCTGGGACAATATATTTATGGAAAGCTAGGGTGAAATGAAGGTAATACAGATTGCATTTGTCCCTGAGGTTTTTGGCTCAGAAATCTTGTAAATGTCACATTTTAGTTTTCGCAAACTTAACTTAAAAAGAGATTCCTTGTGCTGCAGTGTGTGTAACTGTCAGGATGCATTTGTGAAGCTGTATACCTGTCAGTCAGACCGGATCGCTGAGATTTGACAGAGCTACTGCCTCATGTCTGTACTTCCATAAACTTTTCATAAGTCTTTTTATCAAAGATGGAGAAACTTGCTGGTGAAGTTAATACCATTCCCCCCCCCCTTATTCTTAAAACTAGCTGTTCTAAGTCAAGTCCTTCTTCCATGTTTGATGAAAACCTACTGTGGAAGGTGCCTAAGGCTGGTAGTGTGAATCATATGCATAATACTGTTCTTCAGCTGTGTTGAATTATACCTCACCAACAGTTAAAGTAAATACCCTGTAATCTTTGAATGTGTGGCACTTTGTCAAATCAAATCCTTTTGTTTTCTTGGTTTTGTTTGCTTTTTCGTAAGTCTTGAGGGACACATTTAAAGCCCGATTGTCTTGTAGACTTGTCTTTCCTTGGTGTACCTCCGTAGGTTTCACAGACTTTCTCCTGGTGGACACCAGCGCCTCTGAAATCAGAAGCGGTTTCTGTTAATCTTCCACTACATCTGTCAGACATTTTGAGTTGTGGTAGTTTACGAATACAATAAGAGATACATTTGGAGACATACGTTGTCTTTTTCTAAAGAAAACCTCTGTATCAGCCATTTTCACTTTATAATTTCCTCCAAATTGAGGAACTTAAGACACTGTACATCTGTGATTAAACAAAGAACAATATACAGTTGAAGGACATAATTCAAAGTAAACAGACGTTCTCCTGAAATGCCACACTGGTTGAGCATGGATACTGAAATGGCTAGAAGTCAGATGCAGTCACATGCAACAATTATCTCAAGATAAAAATCCTTTGAAAAAGTAGATAGTATGGATTTTCTTTTTTGAAGCTTAGTGCTCTGGGATTTTGTGGAATACATTAAAATGACAAACTGCACATCCTAGGAGTCTCTGTGCAGGTGTTGTCAAAGAGCAGATAATTACCAAATGGCTGTTGAAGTACAAATTTTCTTAGAAAATATTACATTATAGTTAGCAATATATTTCTTGGTTTTCTTCTTTTATGGAAGAATTGTTTTTACATAATTTTCAACATGTGACTTTGATACCACATTAGCTAATTGTTCAAAAAAAAGAAAGCCTATGTCTTTCTAGGGCCTTGATTCATTATAGTCTTCCCTCCCCCAAAGTTCTCATAAAGCGCTAATAAACATTTTTACCAGAGACAGGTTCAGTTACTTTGTTTAAAATAGAAATAGTAGCAAGTGTGTTAGTAGTTGCATTACACCTGTACATTTATTGTTGCTTTTAATGTCCAGGGACTTATTCTGAAACATTTTTGGCCTTCAGCTTCTTTATCATCCTTGTAGAACGTCATATGGTTCTGATGGAGATGGATTTAGACTATTTATTGGCTGGATATTTTTCATGAAACAGGGGTGGTGAACAGAAAGAATGCATTGAAATTCAGTAATATGCATAATTCATCTATCATAATTTAACAAATGAAAAAGGCGAAGACAAGCTGCCATCCATCACAATTATTTAACTGCACTCCAGGGTGAGTTAGATTGTATTAAACAACTTTTGGCTTAACAGATTTGGAGAATTGTATTGAGCAAGCTGCATCTTCTCTGTCAGCATACTGCTACTGTTCAGTGATTTACAGTTTTGACATTTGTTACAAAACACTTAATTTGAACTAGAGATTTTTCAAAGCTGTTTGAAAAACAAACTTGAATAGATAAAGCATTATATGTGTCTAGCACATAAACAGCAGCAACCAAAGCTAAATTGGAAGCAATACTGCAGTAATTCTGAATTGTCCTTTAGAGGTACCTGCTTGTTCCCTGGATTAGATGGTGGGGGACTAGGGCCTTAAGGGAACTGGTGTTCTAGTTGAGGCAGTTGTGTCCAAAGTCAAGGGGAGGTAAATCCCACTGCAGTCCTGAGACTCAGGTTTGGCATGTGCCTCAGTTTCTTTCTTACCTTGTTGAGATGAATCAACTATTGTATGTTGCTTGTGTGATAGTTTAGCTGAACTAAACTTTCTCCCCATTAATAAGAAACAAACTAAATAGAGAGGAAAATCCAGCTAACCAAGATGTTTCTTTGTACTTTTATACATATGTGATAATTAGCTGTTTAAATGAATTCACGTGTCGTGTTAGGTGAAGAAAAAGCTAACATTTTTTTCTGAGTTCTGATACTGTCGCAGAGACTGTCACAGAAAAATAATCGTGGCACGCTAATGCTGAATTCCAGGCCTTGGCATGTAATGATTTAGAGTGAGTATTTGCTTCTGGACCTCATCAGTGACTGTGAAGGAGACTAGCAAAGATCAGTACAAATTATTGACAGGATACAATAATAGCAATGCTGAGAATTGACTCCGCAGGGTGGGCTACACCAGCTGTTGGACACAGCCCAGGTCTGAAGTTTATGGATTGATGTGTTGCAGCGCTGTTGCCAACTGCAGAGTTAAATCTTCAGCCTCTGCTCATCTTAACAGGATGTGAAATACGACAAAGACTTTAAGACAGTCTGACAAACGTCAGACTTTCTTCTTTAAGCTGTTGGAATGTGGCTGCCATCGGACCCAGGGCATCAGTCTGGAGATTCTGGCTGTACTGTAGGGCCACATCTTTGGCTGCTGCTCTGTATAACTGCATTGGTGTGATTCAGCAGCATTACTCTGCACTGTATGGCTTGGCTTGGAGAAGCTTAGGACCTGACCCTAGAAATGCTAGACAGAGCAAACTTTTGGGCAAAATATCCCCACCCAGGGATTCTGCTGGGAGGCTGTGCTGAGCACAGATGCTGTTTCTGAAATGTTGCAGTTGTGTTTTCAAGTGAATTCATAATTTTGAATGTAGTGCTGCAGTCTGTCTTGCACTTAGGCACAAAGTAGAAGTACGTCTGCAAGGCATTTTAGTTAAGCAAAAAAAAAAAAGAATAATAAAAGGGTGGGAACAGAAGCAAAATCTGTGGATATTGAACTTCCAGTGTTCCTTGATGTACTAACATAAACTCCATAAACTCAAATTAGCGTAGTTTTGTTTCATCTTAAAAGTCACCCCCACAGATTTGCCTTGGTGTCAGTTTAAGGTCTTTTCAGTACTTAGTCTGTTGGTAATTAACTATTGAATTAGCAACATCATAAATACATGTCTGTGAAATGGTCTTTTGCATTCTTCACAAGTTCTGTACTGCTTTTAAAATATCCAGAGAAATCTAAAGATTTTTCCACCTGGTGGAATTTTTATTAAGTCACCAGAACATTTTTTAAAAGTTTGTATTTTATTTTGTCTCTTCTTAAGAGTAATGATGATAGAAACATAATAGTTTTAAAGCATTTGTTTTTAAAATTGTTCTTTAACTTTTTTCATCTAATTGTTCCTTCTCTTGTTTTTGTTATGAGGTCTGTTCTTTGCAGAACAGTCTGAAAAGGATTCCATTCCTAATCCAATCCTTTTAATCTTGCCTGGATTTATCTCCTTTACTCTATAATGTACCATCATTATGCTAAGGAGTCACATCAATGCTGTCTGAGTTGGGTGGCAGTTAACTCCTCTTAAGTGTTGTTCTCTACACTGTTCTTCTTTCTACTCTTGCCCACGCTCCCTGTTTCATTAATCTTGTTACATTTTTGTGGGTACCTCTCTAGTGCTTCCTTTTCTCTCATACATGCATTCCGTTTCCAAATATTTTCATATATTCCTGAAATCAGGTGTTCTTTTCTTGCCTTTGCAGAAACCCGTTGTGTATGCCTTCCTCTCCTCCTACATTGGTTACGGCAGCATCTGCTTGTGTTTCTTTGTATAGCCCATTTGAAATCCAAAGTTGCGTTCCCTGCTGTCACGCTAGAATGAGTGTTCTTCATACTGCAGCCTTTCCCTTGACTTGCCTTCTTCACTAAAAGCTTCCTGCTCTTGGCTTTTGTGGATTATCACATTTGTAAGTTTGCTGTTGGCTGTGACTGCATCTTTCTTCCCCCTTTCCTTCCTTTATGCAAGGCTAGTTAGCTTTAGCTACCTGCTACTTCAGGTCTTGCAGCTGTCTACAGGCTACCTTCCATGCCCCCTAGGCAAGGGACTTCTTCCATACGCTTGTCTTCATTCAAAAAATATCTTCTAACCTGACACTGAGATTATGTCCAAGTAATTAGTCAAGTGATTAGGATGAGGGGCAGTGAAAGGCAGCCTAAGATGATACTAATTAGGGGCTTTTGGCAATGTAGCGAAAGACGAACAAAGATGATTACGGAGAGATGGGCCTGAAAGGCAAGGATTTACAGTTTTTAGTCACGGATTTACAGTACAGAAGCTGTTGTTGATTTACCATCTGTGAGAAGTGCTGCAACAGTGTTAATGTGAGATGTTATCTTGTGTAACTCGGCATGATAGTGGTGTGCCCTCGCCCTTTTTAAAATACTAAAGCCATTTTTCTTCCTTCATTTTTTGTTTTTCTGTTTAGGGTGGACCTTCACAGGGACTATTATTTGCTGTACCAAAAAGACCTCAAGATTTCTTTCTTATCAGGTTTGGTGAATGTTAAATGGGTCCGTGTAGTGCTGAGGATATTGTAACGCAGGGATTGGTTCCCTGCAAAGAAAATGCCAGAGTTGGGGGCATTGGCATACATAAGCCATAATGTCAACGACAAGCGAGCGCATAAGGAGGCTCTAGTGCCTTTCCTTAGCAAGGAAGAATATGATCAGAGGGCAGCTGAGTGAATGTGCAACATCCCCATTACCCTCGTGTCCCATATCTACCTTGCTCTGAAGTATGGTTGGTTAAAAGGACAGCCTATAAGTAGGCCATTTCTTCTATTTTAATATGCATGTCTTGGAAAACAAATCAAAACAAACAAACAAAAAAAAAACCCAAAAAAGGTGTGGGGAGGTGACGGTATGGATGAATGCCACTAGTCCTTTGGGACTGAAGAACAGATCTACTACTGAAAATCAGTGAAGGAGTAAAATGACTTTAGTATTACTATTGCACTTACTTTTTTAGTCTCCAGTATGCATGAGTTGGAAGCTAGACTAAAATACTTTCCTAAAAAAAATTGGAAGGTAGATATGCTAAACAACAATAAGAAAAATACAAATGTTATGACATTGTGCTTGCTTTTGTTTAATTCTTTGTTGCTCTCAGGCTTACCTGAGGTTAAGGGTGAAAAAAGAGAAAATAAAAACTGCTTAAGAGCACAGGAAAACATGGCTGAATGCAACATGTGTATAAAATGTGGGACACTTGTCTTGTAAATGAGGCAGTTTTCTGCAGAAAGGAGATCCATGATTTTGTAGTACTCTCACAGCCGTGGAGAAACAGAGGTGCATTTTGTCAACTATGGTTTAAATTTTACATCAATAAAATAACCTTCTAAGGAATAGAATCTATTAAACACAGTGAAACTGGCCATTCATCTTGCAACTACTAGTCTCAATTTTAAAGAACAAAAGCTTATTATAAATTTTTCTCCAGAAAGTCCTCATACACAGAATTTCCTGTCTCCATGAATGTTCTAGTCCTTTATTTACTTTTGTTGAGCTTTGTTTCTGTGGCCCAATTGTTGGCAAATCAATGCCTTTCTAAAAAAACCCACCGTATTTCCCAGAATACTGCTAATCGTTTCATGTCACAGGTGAGTTATATTGCAATTTTTTTCCCCTGTGAATAAAACAAAGTGTGTGAAAAGGCAGGGTGTGTGGGTGTAGGGGGATGTGTGTGTTCCTAAAAGTCTCAGTCCAGCTTAGTGGAGTTATTTGAAAGGGCAGTGACTTCACTGACACTGAGGATGTTTTCTGTTGAAGGTGATTATTTTATATCACTACTCTGAGTGTATGGCTATGTATGTTATTTTCATGAAACATTTTGGACTGGTAGGTTCTATATAAAAATATCTTACTGTTTTTATGTTTAAGTTTGGTTTCGTCGTGGTTTTTTTTGTTTGTTTGTTTTGTTTTTCTTTTTTTCTTTTTTCTTCAGGGAGGATAGTCCTGGTAAAGAATTTCCCTGCTTCACAATTCAGAACTCTTTTTAGGATTAGGAATTGCCCAGTACTGTCCTTACTACCACTGCCAGCAATTTACTTACTAACATCATAAAACTGCATAAGTACATTGGTGTGCTTGTTTATCATGAGAGTAAGATGTTTCTTTCCAACAATTGATAACTGCTTACTTCTGCTTCCAGAAGAAGTGGATTTGGAAGTAGTAGAGGAAGAGATAGTAAAATTTATATGAAGAATGTTACTCATTGCAGTAATAGAATTGTTTGGTTTATCCCTGTTAAGAAGTGCAGAAAAGTAAAATAGGTTATAAAAATGGGGAGGAAGTGGGGAAAAGAGAGGAAGGAGAAATGGATAGCTGTGTGCATTAAAAAATGCTAGGAATTGTTTAAAGTATTAAAAGGGTGAGCGGGATGACCAAGTAACCGTAAGTCTGTAAAGCAGACGTTAGTTCTGTACAAAATAACGGAATGGCTGCGTGGGAGTCAACTGAGTTACATACCCTTAATTCTTCATTAATTAATTTCAATCAACACAAGGTTATGGGAAATAGATCTTTTCTCAAGAGAATATGATGTTTTGAGAGGATAAGTTTGACTTTTCAAAGATATATGACATTTAGTATTTGTAAAATGTTTAATTTGGTGCCACGTGACAATGTTGATTTAGAAATTGGAACGGTATAGAATCATCAGCATATATTAAGTGTGTTTTCAAAAAAAATGGCTAATAGGTCTCAATAACATAATCATATTCAGTAATCAATGTGGAGTATGTGGAGCTCCTCTGAGGATTAATTTTAGATCTGACAGTGTTTAACCTTTTTATTAGTGATGAGGAAGAAATACAGAGTCATTACTGATAAAAGCATGGAGATGACAACAGGACTAGTGCCATGGTAAGTAGTGATCAGAGCAGAGCTAAGTGATCTTGAAAGCTGCAGTGCAAGAAAGCATTGTATGTTTTCACACAGAAATGAAGACATGCCTCCAGCCTAAAGAAACACTGTCAAGGAACCAGTGATTGGAAAAGACTTGGAAGCCATGCTTTTTGATGTCTGATTAGAAGTATCCGAAACAGGAGGAATACTTGGCGTTATTATAATGTCATTGGAATACTTTGTCTAGCTCATGCAGCATCACAACAAAGGGACAACAAACTCGAGGGAGCTCAGAACTATGTTGAACCATTAAGTGTTTGGAAGCACAGCTTTGAAATTCCTTAAATATTGCACTAGAATCTATTCAATAAATCAAATTTAGAGCATTTGATCTGAATTTGCAAGCATGCTGTAGAGAACTGCTGTTTAATAATTGAGGTGACCCGCTGAGTAGCAGGCCACTAGTAAAACAAGCCTGAATGACTAAATAAATTTAGGCTGAGAATTAGGTGAATTCATTTTTGGAAAAACTTAAGGGTTGAAGTGGACATTCCTTTGGTACCTGTGGTCCTGATGGGATGCATCCCTGAGTTCTGAGAGGGAGCTGGCTGATGTCATTGCAAGGCCATTTTTCATAACCTTAGAAAGATCGTGGCAGAGAAGTGCCTGAGAACTGGAGGAAAGCAAATGTCACTCCTGTCTTCAAAAATGGCAAGAAAGAGGGTCCAGGAAACTACAGGCAGGTCAGCATCACCTCAGTCCCTGGAAAGGTGATGGTACAACTAATTCTGGAAACCATTTTTCAGCATATGAAGGACAAGAAGGTCATCAGGAGCAATCAGCATGAATTCATGAAGGGAAAGTGACCAGCTCAATAACCTGCTATGATGAAATGACTAGCTTGGTAGATGAGGGGAGAACACTGGATATTGTCTACCTTGACTACAGTAAAGCTTTTGACATTGTCTCCCATAAGTTCCTCATGGAGAACCTGATGAAGCAGGGGCTGGATGAGCAGATGGTGGGGCAGGTAGAAAACTATCTGAACAGCCAGGCCCAAAGTGGCATGGAGTCCAGTTAGAGGCTAGTGACCAGTAGGGTCTATACTGGGTCCAGTCCTGTTCAACATCTTCATTAAAGATCTGGATGTTGGGGCAGAGTGCACCCTCAGCAAGTTTGCAGGTGACTTGGGAGGGGTGGCTAATATACCAGACGGTTGCTTAACAAAGGGAAGTGCAAAGTCCTCGGGAGGAACAGCGCCCCATGCACCAGTACAGGCTGGGGCCTGCCCAGCTGAAGAGCAGCTTTGCAGAAAAGGGCCTGAGGGTCCTGGTGGACACCAGGTTGACTATGAGCCAGCAACGTGCCCTTGCTGCAAAGAAGGCCAATGGTATTCTAGGCTGCATTAGGAGGAGTGTTGCCAGCAGGTCAAAGGAGGTGGTCCCTGCCTTCTACTCAGCACTGGTGAGGCCACGGCTGAAGTGCTGGGTCCAGTTCTGGGTTCCCTGTTATAAGAGAGATATGAACATACTGGAGAGAGTCCAGTGGAGAGCCAGGAAGATGATGAAGGGACTGGAACATCTTTCTTATGAGGAAAGGCTGGGAGAACTGGAACTGCTCAGCCTGTGGAAGAGAATGCTCAGTGAGATCTTACCAATGTGTACAAATGCCTGAAGGCAGAGTGGGAAGAGGACGGAGCGAGGCTCTTTTCAGTGGTGCCCAGTGACAGGACAAGAGGCAATAGGCACAACCTGAAACACAGGAGGTTCCCCCTGAACATCAGGAAACACCTTTTTTTTACTGTGAGGGGGTGACCGAGCACTGGCACAGCTTGCCTGGGGAAGCTGTGGAGCCTCCCACCTTGGAGATACTCAGAAACCATTTAGATGTCATGCACAAGTGGCTCTGGGTGTCACTGCTTGAGCAGGGGGGTTGGACCAAATGACCTCTGTCCTTGGTGATAGTAAAAAGCCATCTGGAGGTGGTCTTAAGCAGCCTGTTCTAGGTCAGTGGTCTCTAAAAATCTTTTGATCATTCACCGCTATCAGTAAAATATTTTTGAGCATACACTCCCAATAAGTGTATAATTATTTATAATTCATATACACGTACCACTATACAAATATAATTAATACAGTTAAAACTTGCACAAAAAAGAAATATATAAAAGATGATATCAAGATGAAATAAACAGTATTTTTGAATTTTATTTTAGTAATGGTAAAAAAATCATTTTTGTTCTCCTATTATTGCTATTAATAAACTTTTTAGGGACAGCTATGTGATTGAATATGCTTCATTATTTTTTTTAAATCTTGGGTTTAACACTTTATGATGCAGTTATTTTGAAGGTCTGCCTCTAAGTTCAGTTTATTTTAATATTGATAATTTCAAGGTTTTTTTTGCCAAATTCTTGTGAGATCTGATTAGGTTGTCACTGTTGTTACCTCATAATGCAGCTGACAAAGAGCTCTTATTAAGGAGAAATGTCATCTCTGACGTTTTCTTGCTGTTCACTTGTGCTTGCATTATTCATATGATCTTCAGACTTTGACTTCTTTGCAGGAATTTTTTTAAGTCACTTGTCCATTTTGTGAGGGTTACTTTTCTTCAGTTAAAACTAGATAATACCCATAAATCCACTTAACCAGGCACACTTGAGCTGCAATACATTGCAATTTGCTTAAAACAAATGATCAAATGAGGGCATCACTGTCACCTCCTCTGTTGTGGAGCATCCACTCTTCCACCAGGAAGACGTGACCATCTGACATATGGACTGACTGAGAGTGGTAGTGTCCAGCTGTATATTAAATATTAGTAAAGTTTAATTTCTTTGTTATTTTTACATTAAAAAAAAAAGGTAGAAGTTCTAGTATTTTCTTCCCACACCCCAGTGGACTGTCTTGCAGGCACCCCACTTTGGAGACTGCTACTCTAGGTTGCCCTTGTTTGGGGTGAGGGACATGAGATGACCTCCAGAGGTCCCTTCCAACCTCAACCCTTCTGTGATTCAAGAATCTAAAAATGCTGAGATGTAATTTTACAAATACATTAAAGTGGCATGTTTGAGATGATGTTGTTGTGGTAACTGGATTATAATGTCCAAATGCTTCTTTCAGAGAGGGAGACAAACAGGAAGAGGACATGATGGCTATGGATGTCTCATTGTCAAATTAATACCAGGAGACAATTGTAGGATAGTGTCATACTTCCACAGCTGAAGGTGAAGAGAGGACTGTCTTGCTAGTTCATGGGAGCAGTACTTCAAAGGGCTGTAAACAGGAACGTTTGCTGAAGTGAGAAAGATTCAACTAGCCGTCAGGATCTGTACAGCACCAATAAATAGGGAGGGAGGGAGAGAGGCATTTTGTGAAGGAAGTTTTTAAAAAAAAAAAAAAAAAAGGGGGGGGAAAACCCCCCACTCCAAGTCTCAGAAGTGGTAAGCATTATGGAAAAAAACCCATGCAAAACACACTGACTTAAACTCTTATAGTATGTTTTTAACCTGAACAAATAATACTTTGCTTTTCCAAGCTGTTTAGTTGTGGGCTATCACCCTTGGCTGCAAAGGGAGCAGAGGAACTGCAAGATGTGAACAGGTCAGGCTGGCTGAGAGTAGGATGGGGCACTGCAGTCCATGCTTTGACATGACAGTAGGAGAAATACCGAATTCCACCCATGAAGAGAATTGACAGCCGAGACCTGAAATGGTGCTCAAATAGATTATTAAAGAAGAGAATGCAGTTCGCTCTTTAACTGACATCTCTATGATTTAAAAAGTTTAAAATCTGTGGTTGCATATGTCACTAAAAGATATGCTCTGCTTCAGGCAGGAATTAATTACTTTAAGTCCTGAGCTCTGTGCTGTATGTTGGGTTAGACTGGGTGATGACAGATAAATGTATGAATGTCTCGCATGCACTTGAAATATCCCTGTATTTGGACTGCATTGACACTTGACACACAATTCTTAGCACCCGCTGAAGTCTTTAGACCTATCGGCTACCTCAAAAATAGAGGCCAAACATAACTTTTATTAGGATTTTGAAACATTTAAGTAAGATGCATTTACATAAGAAGAAAATTGCCCCAAAAGCTCAATTGTTTATTGTTTTCTCTGTAAGTAATTCAAGGTAAACTAAGGAAGATACTTAAAAATACGTGTAAAAATAGATGTATATAACAGGTTGTATATTACTAAAATACTACAATAAAAAGTGGGTACTTTCAAGTAATTAAGCCAAAAACTCTGAGCTAGTCTAATCTGTCATAAATCAATGATACTGTCCTAATCTATACTCTTTGGAGACATGAGCATACATTTAACTTTTATTAGATTAGCCTGTCCTGAAGTGAACTTTGGCAACTGAGAGGGCAAGACCTTCCCAACTTAGTAACGTACTGAGGTCCCAGGAATATCGGACCTTTTTCACAAAGGATCAGAGATGCTTATCCCAGTGTTACGACCTGGACAAAACATCCCTTTCATCAGGCATAGAGCAGGAATTAGTAGAAAGCAAAAATAATTTGAATCACTGTGACAATCCTTGGATTTGCTAATACTAAGGTACTACAGTCACTTATACGCAGACCTGAAAAGGTTTCTACAAGGTTAGAAAGCGTGAAGCTCCGTATGGCCTCAATTTGTCTTTTTGTTGTGGTACAATATTTAAGTGAGTTTCGTGCTGACTTAATCCTCTTATAAGCAAGAAATTGAAGTAATTATTTCATCCGGGTAGCGTAGCAGTGGCGCCCTATTCTGCTAGGTGGAAGATTCAGGAGTTCAGTCTTCGGGTCATATGAGCTTGAGCGTGTCAGTGTTGCAGCAGTAGTGTTTTTAATACTCTCAAATGTGGGTCTCTCTTATAGTTGATCAGACCTGGTGAAAATGTCAGAGGTTTCTAAAATTAATTATTTCTTGTCCTTCTGGGAGGAGGTTATAGACGTGATGAATGAAATAAAGTATAATTTATTGCAAGAGATAATGACTAAAAATGAGGAAAAGAAAAAAGCAGTAGCTAACTGCATTTAAAAATAGAAAGTTATTTGTACCTGTAGCACAGTGAAAGCCTGTTGTGCTGACTGAATTTAACAAGCAGACCTGGGATTCAGCCTTGGCACTGCTAACGACTGGAGGCGTTATTGATGTAGTGAACTAATTACCCGTGTGATGAAGTTGTCTGCTGGAGGTTTTTGACTGCTTCATCACTGTGGCACCTCCTACAGGTTAATTCACTGAGCAGCACTGGTAAAACCTCCAGATGGAGGTCCTGCTCTCTTTTTATCTGGGCACAAAGTACTGACAGCAGTAACTGCATTGAGATGAATATTTTCCTGAATTATTGATCGATCGAGTAGCTAGAGCTGTATCAGAACTAAATGGTTTGGGATGCATTGGTAGCAGTTCATCATCGCTGCATCGGAAAACACAGACACGGTAACTTAAAAAGACAAAACAGAATGAGTAACAGCCTTTCTCACCGAAGGAAAGTCCCCAGATTAAATGATGAAAACTATAGCTGAAAACCTGGAGATTTAAAAAAAAGGCTGGGGGGAAAGGGAAGGTGGAGGAATTCTTCAATTAACAGGCAGGGAAGGGGCTGCATGGGCTTCAATATCTGTTTGAGTTCTTTCTATGGATAAAATTCTTTTATAGCATTTGTTCTTAAATGTCTCAGTACACACATTAAAATTCAGAACATAAACAGCTCATTTAATTAGATGATAAACTATTTCACTTAGAATTTATGGGGAAAAATACCATTTGTAAAATAGTCTAATAACAAATGGAATGAATACCAATGTGTCCTGTCTGGTTTTTTATTTGTGCTATCCATTGATGAAGTAGAATGTAAAAGTCTAGATTTGGACAGAATATATCAAAGTTTGATATATTGGGCGGAAGAAATATAAAATCCATCTTAACATTATTAATTATAAGAAAATATTTTAAGGTCATGGAGTCCGTTATACAGAAATGTTTAGTGGTTTTTTTTGTTTGTTTGCTTGTTTTGCTTTTTGTTTAATTGTGGTATAGCTGAAAAGCCTCTGAGATCAGCAAAGCTAACGCTGCCTTTGTTCTTTACTTAAAGCTAGAAGTGTGTTGTAAATAGTCTGGATTTCTCATCCAAGCTTAATATGCTGTTATCTAACAGGATGCACTAAGTGTTCTGTAACAACTGCAGAACTCATCAAGCAAATGGAAAGATTAGCCCTGAAAGCAAGCTTCAAACTTTTATTTTCTCACAATCAATAGGCCAGTAATGCACATTGGATTTATAATGATATTGAGATTGACTGCTTAAATCCTTTTTAAAGTTCAAAGCTGGAAACAGATTGTGTGTACAAGCAATCCACAGTAGAGTTTCTAAGTGGGGGCTTGTGATAAATAAGTGAAATTGGGTTTGACTGAAATGGCCCATCAGTCCCATATGGGTTTAGCAGGAAGATTTCAGGCTCAAAAAGACAGGGGTTTGGAGAAGCATCAAACATTGGTTTCGCATCACCTGAGATTGCTTTGTGGAGTCTGTCTTCTGGGAGAAGTAAAGACAAGAGGCTCATTAAAAATGAGCAGCACCAGGGAGAATGATTGAGCTTCAAGTACGCTTGTGGGTTTTAGCTTGAAAAGATTAAAGGTGAAGATATGTTTTAAAAGCTCAACAGGCAGATGAGAAGAATGCTGTCAGGTTTTTCAGTGAAATCCCTTTGTATATAGATAAATATGATATAATAGTAGGTTTTTTTGACAACAGGGGGAAAAAAAAAAACAACCCCCAAAAAACTTACTCAGCCTAGAATGTCCTGGTAGTTGGATGAAATAATAGTTAATCTCTCAGCTGTCAAAACTGGATTTGATAAAACAGGTTGTCTTCAGTCCTGCTAGCTGGAACTTAAGAGGCAGTATTAACTGTCTGTAAAAGTTGTGGAAGCTGGGGAAGAAATGAGTCTTGGGGCTCACTTTGAGGATATTCTACTCTGTACTAGCAGTCCAGCCATGGTAGCTTAAAGTTTGCTCTGGGCTCACTGTCTTAGAGCTGACTTTTACCTATTCCAAGACTTCAAACTATTTTGCACTGTTGTATTTATTGATCTTGGAAAAACATAATGATACTGAGATTTAAAATCAGAACTTAGCTTCTTATTTGCTTCTTATTTTGATCCAATCTGTGCTGTTAACAAATACAGTTATAGTAGTTATACAGTAAAGTAATTTAAAATACCACAGGTTTTGATTATTCTATGACAGCATAAGGTGGTTTATCAATGTCTGTCCATTTACCTAACACTGTAAGGCAAGGAATGAACAAAGCAACTTTGACCTACGAAGTCACACTTTGGTTTGTTCAGTCAGAGTAAGTGTTCTTTAGCTCAATCTGAATTGTAAATTTATGTGATAAATGTGTTGAAGCAACATAGTCTTTTTCTCATAGTCTCATAGCGTGAAATGCAGCTGAAAGCTGATTTGTTTTGTGAAAACTTGTATGACTCTTGGCACAACCATAGACAAAAGAACACTGGCTGCTTACTGTGTTGCTTATTCTTGCCTTCATTCACATCTGTTCATTCATGTACATCCATTACAATGTGCAGAAAAACTTTTGGGGGAATAATTGTAGAGCATAATTTCTAACTGAGAATGAAGACGTTGGATTTTAGTAATTTTAATAAGAAGTGTTATTTTTCAAAGTTATTAAAAAGTACCTTAGTGAAAATCAGGTTACACTGGGATCAGGAACTTAATGGCTTTGCGAGTTGAATGGCTGGCAGTGCTGGTTGTGGAAGAGGTGGTTTGACTGCCTTTTATTAGGCTGTATTTCCCCAGAGCCCTAGGATGGATGTAGCATGAAAAGGTTTGTCCTCTTGACAAACTGAAAATCTAATACAGTGTTTCCTGAACGGATGTTAGAGAAATGGTCTGGTGTGGCCCCGTAATCACAGTCTTGACGACTGTATGTTTCTTGGGTTACACTGTGTTTTAAATAGTGTTGGAGTGAGCAGACCCTTTGTCGTGATGGATTTTTGCTGTGAGGCATGCATTGTAATCCCTTCCTCCCAGCCTGGGAAGGGGGGAAGATTTAATATCCCCACCCTGTTTTTTCCTTCCTTCTGAATTGCATTTTATTTCATCTCAGATTTTCCAGTATGTACATTTCTTTCTTGAATATCATCTGTGCAGTTTTGTATTGCTTCCCAAATGCCGTCCCCTGCTCTCCTCTCCCCTCTCCTGGACAAATCTTTCTGGGACAGCTCTGCTGTGCTGTATTTTAGCGATACACAAAGATGCTGGGGTACTCAGGTGGGGTGAAATGAAAAGGAGCAAGCAGTTTTTAGGATAATCAAAAAAGTGGAATTAATATTAAATAATATGAAGCTACTGAAAGCAGGCAGCTGTCTTCCTTCCTTTTGTTGAAATTTGTCTGTCTTCAACAGATCAGCGCAACTGCTTACATTCCAAGTAAATACCATATTGAGGGATTAATGGTGAGTGATGCTTGAGCTTACTCTTTGTCAGGGCAACACTTTACCTAAGGAAACAATTTAGGATTTTGCCTCTAGGCCTTGGTAGCTCTATAGGAGCAAATGAAACCATGAAGAAGAAATCAAATGAGTAATTTCTTACTATGTTTGGATGTTTTCTTTTTAATTCCAGCTGCACATGCTTGGGCACGTTTCGGTGATAGCTCTTCTCAGTGAACTGAAAGGAGAAGTGAAGGTAAAATTGCAATAAAATCAAGTGAGGAAAGGATTGAGGCATTCTACATAATAATTAAATTAATTGGGGCAGCTTCTGTTACCAACATAAGAAATTGCAAATAGATGCTGAGTGGAAAAGATACCTATGGTATGTATTTTGTCCCTTGGCTGACAGAAGGGTGAAGTGCTGCGGACTACTGCTTCAAAGTCGCAACTGGCTAACGCATGGTCCAGGAGCTAGGAAAGAGTTCAGAAAACACTGTGGTGTATTTTACTGTAGTTTTTCAAAACAGAGGTGTCATTTCAAGTCCCTTAAGAGGTACTGCATATTAACGTGTCAAAAGAAAGTACACCCAATTGTTACCTTCTGTATATATTGCTGCAATATGTACATCTGTTTCCCACCCTCCCAGTATGTCCTTACTAGTCTCTATTTCAAGTAAATGGGTGAGAAAATACCTCTCCCACATCTCTATTCTGTAGCATCTGTTTTCTTTACCAACCAAGATGACTGAATGCTTTTACACATTTAATAAAGGGGTTTTGTGCACTGCTGGGTGATAGCTATAAAAATAAATTAAGTGAATCCTATGATATAAACTATATGAAAGAGGTGTTCAGTTGTGTTTTTGTTTTTCTCAGGAGGCTTATTCTACTGCCAGAGTATCTTTTGAATTTTTAATTCTATTTTAAGTACGTGAAAAGAAGGTTCCTTTCATTAGTTATTCGTAGGTCAAAGCTTTATGTCAAAATGTTTCAGGCAGTTTATACAAGAGACTCCTGCATTTTGAAGCATGGTTTTGTCACGTATTTGTGATAAACAAGATAGAAAACATATGAAATCTGCCTTTTATTTATTCATTTTTGTAGTGGTTTTGACCACAGTCCAGAATTTTGTCAGGTTGAATCAGCTCTAAAACACATGTACATCACCTGTCTCCCTTTTGCAACTGGTATACCAAATGTGATCTTTCTAATGAGCTATATACATCTGTAGGTTAAATATATGTTACAAATAGGACTTCTAGTTGTTCTTGAAAAGTCATTTCAAAGTACTTATCATATGGAGATTTTTTTTTTTCTTATAAGGCTTTCTTTCAGAAAAGTTATCATGACTATTTATTACATTAGTAAAGCAAATTCCCTGATCTGGAACTCAATTTAAGCATTAAATTACTAATTAAAAAGGTACAATGGTATGTATACAAAAAGAAATGAAAAGTAAAAAAACAAAACAAAGCAAAA
>VZTL01000755.1:8273-22530 GCA_013400535.1 Scopus umbretta
TTTTTTTTTTTTTTTTTTTTTTTTTTTTTTTTAATAGTGTTAGGGGTAAAACACTGGGTGGAGAAGTGAGTCTTACATGGGCTGGATAATGTATGTTTGGAGCCACCTCTCTGCACTGAGGTTCCTGCTGAGAGCACTGAGTAAAGAAAGTGACAGAATTTTCAGAGTTGGCTTTTGTGGCTTTCCAGGAGATCAGCTGGGAGCTGTTGGGTGCTGAGCTTGTTTGAAGAGCTGATCCTTTGTAAAGTTTAATCTAGTCTAATTTTAGGTGTGCCAGTCAGGAAACTTGTTTCCTTTGTGATATTGTTGCATAGAATTAGTTTTCAACTGTGATATTCAGCTTACATTTTCACTACAGTAATATCACCTGTTATTGGAAGTGAAATCCTCTATATTGCACTAAACCATTCCTTTAGTTATCTAGCATTCATGCCTTTCAAAGAGTGCTTTGGATTATCATCCCCCTCCTTCTTTTGTATTTTCGTCTTTCTTTTTTAAGTTGGAAGTGCTCAGTTCTATGAGCATCTTCTTATTTGGTGATTGTCTTTCCAGGTTTGCAACTCATGGGGCTCTTCGAGAAATTCTTCAGCTTGCTCATTTTTCAGGAATGGTTTGTTTCATACCCGTGCTTGAGTGAAGTTGCTTCTGATTCTTACAGAAGTAGTTTGAATCAAGACAAGGGAGGTGAATGCTCTGCATACTGAGATGTCCTCAGGCTCATCTTAACATCCACCCTGGCCACACCTCTCAGTGCAAAGCATGAGGGAGTCTTGTCATGCCTGTTTGCAAACTGTTCTAGAAACTCTTTTTTTATGAGGTACTTGGCATATGTTTTGAAGCATGCAGCAGCTGATTATATAAGATCAGGAAGGTTGCCTTTTATGTCCTAAAGCTTTCATTACAATGTTTGTCATTTCACATGTTGATTTGAGATATGTGTGTCATGTCACTGTTTCCTTAGGCCTCTGTTGAAGAACTTGGCTTTTGTCAATTATCTTAGACTTGACAGTGAGCCAAAAGGGCCTTGTGTCCACTCTGTGTGACCCGACATTAACTTCTGCAGAGTTAACCTATTAGACAGCTGAGTAGCTGGGGACTTTCTGTGTCACAGAATGTCTGGAGGGGTAGGGAAAATGAGCTTTTGGAAAAGATTTCTAAAAAGTGAAGGGCAAAAACCTAACTTAAAAAAAAAACAAACCCCAAAACAACAAAACAACTGAGAAATGTCTTCATGGGTTTATTAAAGAGATTATATAAAACACCTTCTGAGTGTGAGATAACATTCTCAGTTTCCGGTACAGGTAATCTGAAATGCTCATCGTGGAAACCTCTTGCTGATAGAAGAGCTTATAGGGTTTTGCATAAACGTTTTTGACTCTAGAACTGACTCATCACTGGAACGTGATGGCCTTCAAGGCACACTGGCAATATCTTTCTAGCAATGTCGTAACTGGAAGGGACAAAAGTTATGGGTGTTGGTCAAGCATTACAGTGCCTACATTTTAAAAACAGTAGAACAGACACCTACAGAAAGAAGTAGGTTAACCTAAAATGTTCAGAAGTGCTGGAATATACCAGGACACAGCCTGTAGGAAATTTGGAAATCTTAAAATTCATGTGTTCTCCTGCAAAACATGTTCCTGGCTTTGTACTAAGGTTTCAGCTTCTTTCTTGTCACTTGAAAAATTAGTATGATTGAACCTCATGGTTATCAAAGATTCTAGAGGAGTGTTTGAGATATGTAACAGAGGTAGTTTGTATTATTCAAATAGCCTTTGTTTATCCAGAAAGGTGCAGGTCTCCCGTAGGTTCTGGGTTATATTTGTCAGCCGTGTAGAGATGTCCTTGGTACCTAGGGTGTATTATGATGGCAAACCCACCTGGGTCACCCGGCTGAATGATGCTAAGACTGAAGTTTATTCTAGAAGTCTGGGTGTAATATTCTTGGATTAAAATTATCAGTAGATTTCAAGACAGGGAGGAGAAGAAAATCAGAAGCCTGTTGAGGGTGTTAAAATCACGTTAGCATAACAAGAGTGTTGAGTTTACAAACCTGGATCTCTGAAGGTGTAAATGAACATCTGGTGCCGGTGTTAATTGCAGTGATCTAAAGTAGTGACTGTGATTTTGGGAACGAGAGATTAGCAAGGCCTTGCAGTATGCTATTGATGTCTGAAAGGAGTAATTTTAGAAGTCTTCCTCCTTGAGTGTGAAGACTTTTTGTGTCTATTAACTTTTAAATCAGCCAGCTTACTTGCACACCATGCCTGCTCTCCTATTATTGACATGGCTTTGGTGTTTAAAATCTGCATTGCTAGAGGGACTATTGATTTTGGGTCCCTTTATTTTTTTTGATTGGCCAACCTGAGAAACGATAAAGACAATGATCCCGAGTTTCTGAAAACTTAGTGCCCCCTTTAGGAAAATTAGGTCAATTGCATCTACCCATCTGAAGGTTATTCAAATATGGCCAAAATAGTTCCTCTTTTAGGCCCCTTATGTTCTGATTCCAACCACCACTTCATCTAGTATCTCACATTTCCTAATTGTGTGTATTTTTTTGTTATGCTCAGTCTTACCACAAAATAGTTAATTCTACTCTTTCAGCACATAAGGAGGACTAGGTCAAAATTTCATCAAACATTTCAACAGAGAAATAAATGTTTGTCTGTCATGAGAACCCCACCCCGTGCCCCCTCCAAAGTCTGTCTTTTAATGTTACTTCATTCACTCTGTGATTTCTAATTTAATTTCTAATCATACTGTATTTGTGTATTTGAAAATATTAGCGGAGATGAGCCAAACTTCAAAAGCTCTCTCTTCTTTGGAGTCTCCCGACAGATTTAAGAGAAGTTTATATTACTTGAGCATGTTACAGTTTACAGAAGAATTGCATTAATGCCTGAGAGTCTGAATAGAGCAGTTGTTAAACCAAAGAAGAGGCAAAGCTGAAGGAGGTCTAGTTTTTGGTATCATCATTGGTAAGACTAATTATTTTGAAGAAAGAAGGTAAAGGGACTATTGATTTCAAACTAAATGGATGTGTGGTGGTTGCTTCTACAGCCTTGTATTATTCAAGCAATACTTATGCCCTTTTGAAATACAGCAGGGGGCACAGATTTGATTACTCTGTTGCTGTGGAGACCACAAATGTATGTAGCTCAGAAATTTTCACTTCATTTCTGTTTTCAAGGCCATGTGACATCCCTACAAAGGGATGGTCTTAAGAAGGGCAGCACCCTTGCAGGAACAAAATCCTGTGAGGGAGGAACAGGGCTGATGGCATGCAGAGAAGTAATAGGACCTGACAAAGACATCTAATGAAAGATAAAGTGGGTGAACTGTGTTTTTCCATCTGCCTAGTTTCAGTGAAGCTCCTTTATAAAGAAATAGTTATGTATTTGGTTCATCCAGAGCATTGGGTGACTGCCACAATCCTGAGAGGCACCTACCTTGTTGGCATATGGGATTTACATTGTCAGTGCTTAGCAGCTCTTGGCCTTCAGAGTATTACAGTGTCTCAACTGATTTAGCTGGGACGAACAAGAGAAACTCAGAGAAATAGAAAAACCTGTGGGGCAGACTTGGCAGTCCAGCCCTCACATGGTGTGATCTTCAGGTCCTGTGTTAGTGGGAGTAAATAAAGTCTCTTGTCAAGAAGGCAGCAATATGAATTGGGAGAAAGACTGCCTGAGTAGCCACTGCTGTCTCCTTCCCTCTGCTTGGGATGAAGGTCTGATAATGTGGATGCACACCCAGGGACATGTATCTCAGCTGTTGGAAGGAGATAGGTTATTGAACTGGGAATTTGGCTAGCAGGGTGTGTGATGCCAATATGAGCTGTGCAAGTACTAACTTGATATGTGCATGAGCTTGACAGGCACAGACTTTATGCCACGTTATAGTGGAGCTGCTACTTGTGCTTTTTGCATGTGTGTACCCATCGCATGGAAGGGAAAAAGATGAATTATTGAATGCAGTAGTAAGGTCTTAGGTAGTAGAGTTGAGACGAGTCTATGTGATAGCATTCTCTGACATGCTGCCAGTGTCATGCAGGGACAGATGGAGTTGGGGAATCTCAGGTCATGGCTCAAAAGAAAATAGCATAGGGGAAGGACATCATATCCATTAGAAAACTGAGGAAAAATTAGAATGGATGGAGGCTGTATGGGGAAAGAAAACTGATGTGGAGCCAGCCAGGAAGTGCTTGAAATTGAAATAAAAAAATGAAAAAAAGAAAAATCTAATCATAGAATTGTTAAGGTTGGAAAAGACTCCTGAGATCATCTAGTCCAACCATCAACCCAAAACACCATGCCTATTAAACCATGTCCCGGAGTGTTGCATCCACACGTTTTTTGAACACCTCCAGGGATGGGGACGCCACCACCTCCCTGGGCAGCCTATTCCAATGCCTCACCATTCTNTAAAACCAAAGGCAGAGGAAAGCTAAGAAATGTAGATGTGGTGAGGGGAGATGTTGATGGGAGAAATATCTTTTCAGGGAGATGTTAAGAAACTATAATTCTAGACAAAACTAGGACACAAGTTGCTAAGACTGAGAGAGAGAATAACAAAAAAAAGAGTTTGAAAAAGTGAAGTCTCAATTTATCAGAACATGGAGACACAACCAGCCTGAACCCAAATACGTGCGGTCTTCCTGAGAACACTAGGAAGTAGTCAGGACAAATGGGAATATCTGTTATAATTGAAGATGCTGATATAACAGCTATTTTAGAAACTTGGTGAAATGTTTAAAAAATGGGACACCGCTATCTTTAGGTATAAAATCTATAGAAATGATAGAGCAGGTAATTCTTTGGAAGTGAAGTTACATGCTAAGGAAAGCACAGGGTGCAGGAAGCAAGCTATCAATAAGTATCTTTATGGTTTAAAATTCTCTTTGAGAGTGGAGAGAAATCCTTGTAAAGCCATTGTATCAGCTAGTTAGAGCAGCTGCGAGATACATAGATCAAAGAGTCTGTGAGGGAGGAAATACCATGATAATGGAAACCTACATGGGATACAGAGGAATGACAGCAAGACAGCTTTTTTGGACTCAGTTAATAACTATCTGAAACAACTATTCTGCTGCATGTAAAGGCAGAAAACTCTTGATACAGCCCCATGTAAGGCACAGAGTCTACTTCAAATTATAAACTGTCAGAGCTTTATCTTACAGTAGTGCTCATAATGTGTACTTGGGGGCAGTATCATGCAGTGGCCATTTTTCCATGCAAAAAAACCCACACAAACTAACAGAAAATCCCCCCCCCCTCCAATCTAGTGTTTAGCTTTTAAAGAGAAATGAGAAAGCTCATTAAAAAGGAATTTTCAGAGACTGTCTCAAAGCAGGTGCTAGGTCTAGGTATGGGACCAAGGAATACCACCGAATGTAAAGTATGAGGCTTTTCATTCCTTGCATTATCATACTGTTTAGGAGACTTATGACAAGGATGTATTTAGCAGGCACTGTATTTAAATACATAACAAAAAGACAGTCTCCATCTATCCTAAAAGGTTGATGGTTCAAGGGGAGAGTACTAGGGAAAGAGGGATATTTTTAAAGGAACTTTTTTTTTTTTTTTTTTTAAATGAAATGAACACTTAGACTTCTTGGTAAAACTGGAGCTTGTACAGGGTTCAGTTAGGGTGGAATATATCTATCAAAGGAAATGTATCCTTTAAAAATAACAGAGTTGCTAGCCATGGTAACACTTTTCAGCTTTGTTTTGTGAAGCATGAGTTCCAGAAAACTTCGTAAATTGTATATACGTTATAAATTGTACCTGTATGAGAAAGGTCATGTTCAGAAGTAGTGGTTGCACTGTACTTGCTGTCTCATGATATAGATTATAATGCTCTATTTGGCACGAAACAAACCTGATAAATTGTCTGTTGCAAAGAAAGGACAAAAAGGAGGAACCCATTTGAGGAAAAGGAACCCATAAAATCAAAGGGACTGACTCTTCATTTTGTAGATGTTAGTTTTTCCCATGCTAGTTGGGATGACACAGCTATTCTGATCAGGCTCTGTCCATCCGTGATCCCATACAGATGCCTTTTTTGCTAAATAACCTAGATGTGTAGTTTTGAGTGACAAGCTGTTATGTTCATTACTGTTGTTTTGAGTTTTTCCATCTAATTTCTCAAACAAAATATATTTTGTGCAATTAAGTACCTTGTTTTCAAAGGATTTGTGTATGTATCTTATTGCAGTCCTGAACAGGGTGTTCATACATCTATGGCAATGGATGTTGCTGTGCAGGTGACTTACCCTCCTGTTTTCTTCTGTAAATTCCCCCCACAAATCCCCAGTGCAGTGACACACCCCAGTGTGCTGCCAGGAACTTGGGTGAGGAAGGGTCGTAGTACCTCGAGGAATCTGAGTTGTTGGTGAGGATGGAAGCTTGGCGATCCAAAGCTACCATCAGGCCCACACTGTGCTTTCACCTGAAATGATTTCTGTTTGGTTTTTAGGTTTGATAGTGTGTGTGTATGTTTGCCAGAGGTCAACTTTCCTCTGAAAAAGTGTTTCTAAAATGAAATTCAAGAGTTTAATGTGGAGGAAAGGTCAAGAATTGCTTTTTGGGCTGTGCTGAGGCAAAGTAACTCAGAGAAATAGACTGAAAGAGAATTAAAGAAAATGTCAAGTAAGATTTCCTAACAATGAGGTTCGTTTGTCTCTCCAGAGAATGATAGGAACCCTGTGTTAAATCCTTTAGGCTAGAAATGAGGAAGGCATTTGGTCAGAGCTGTTTTCTCTTCTTGTAGTATCATTTGGCCCCATTTGCTGGAGTTAATTCAGTATGTAAAGAAAAAAACTCCTGCCTTCTCTTCATACCAAGGACTCCTTTAGAGGCTGAACTTGTGCAGCTCCAGCTGCAGATAACAGGATATAATGCTACCCCATCCGTGTGAAGTCATATCTGTATTCTGTCTCTGGTCAGCATTTTAAAGTAAAACGTAGCTTTCCCATGTGGAGGAACAGAAGCCCTTAGACACAGTAAAGCAGCAAATTAAAATAAGATTACACACAGGCAGTTTAGCATTGAGGATGACAAAAATTATTAAAGATTCTGCAAATACAACTAGCAGGCATACAAGGTGAAAATAAGTATTTCTGGCATTGCCAGGCTGCCTGGATGTAGCACAGCTGTATTCTTTGATGCATGTTCCACAGGACTTTGAACCAGCAGTGTTCACCATGTTGGCTATGCCTTAAGTTTTGTGGTTGGTTGGGGAACGAGCTTGGGGATCTTGAGGATATACAGTAAAAAACTGGAGCAAAAACACAAGTAGTATGGCTGGTAAGGATTTTTTTTTTTTTTCTTTTCCTCTTGAGATGCACGCTTTGCATGGAAATTCTTCACTTTGAATCCAAAGAGCGACATTATCTTATCTGCTGTGCTTTTTATTTGCCTTATAAGTGGACTGTCCTCATGTTGGAAGGTGAGTTTTATACTAAACACGTGAAGAAGATAACATAAAGTTCACAGTAAATCCAGTAAGAAAGTTGCCATGGCTTCATCCATGGTTCATTTGTCAGGATTTATATATAGATTTATATAAAACAAGCTTCCTTTGAGGTTCACTGGCTAATAACAAGTAACTTCTACTTGACCACTAGTGGAACTGTTAAGAGATTACTGCAAAAGAAGTAAAGGAGTTACATTTTTGGAATGAGGTGGTTTCCTGGTCTGTTTGCTTAGAAGATGTTTAGGTAGGTGAAGGGAGAACTTTGTAAAATGGGCAAATACAGACAGTATTTCATACTCTTATTTGGCTCGGACATGGAGTGGATGTAAGTTGGGACAACTCCCTTAAAAGACAGTGGAAACAATCTGACTTAACATCTATGGAGAGTGTAATCCAAAATGTGTATCCAGATTTGATGTGGGTTTTTTTGTGAGAGGGAGGAAAGGAATCCTGAAGACCACTCTGAATGTTTCTGCATTGCTTTTCTACTTCTGCATGCCCTACAATATGATGTAACCAGGATTATGCCTTTGTGCTGTACTACTCCCTTGTGTATGACGCAGCCTGACTCCCTGATGATTGAAAGAAATAGTACAAATTCTGTTCCAAAGTGCCAAACAGGGGGTTACAAATCCGTAATAATTAAGCTTTCACCCCTCAACAAAGTAAAGTAATTAACATCTTGTTATAGAAGAGCTTTAGCAGCTGAGGGCTTACCCAGCTGTGATTTTTCTGAACATGATGAAGTAGAAGTAGGCGATTAATACCTGTTGTATGTAAAGGAATGACCCTTGAACAATAAATGCTACCAGACTTCTGAGAAATCTCTTAATAAAAGTAGCACCCCTATACAATGATGCAGTGATTTGGACTGTTTCTCCAGGCATGCTTTTGTGTAAGGAAAAAATAACAGCTGGAAGTAAAACCCAGTGTTTTTCAATATACCTCTCACTGGGTAAAGTCTGATGGGTCACTGGGTAAAATCTGATGCTACGGAAGAGAATATATCTGGATTGTGACTGTAGCTCTTCATTCACTGAAAGACATATTTTAAGAGCAAGCAAAGAAATGAAAATTTATTTTAGGTATCACTTTGGGTGTTATGTGGAGCTCCTGAGTTTTAACTATATGCCTTTTTCTCATCACCAAGTGAGAAAGACTGCTAAGGTTTGAAAGCTGGGGACCATACTTAGGTAGTCTGATTACCTTTGCGTGGTTAGGGAAGGAAGCTTGCTGTCCTTTTAGCCTTCAAAGGAGTGATTCTGAGGATTTGAATAAGGCACTGAACAGAAAGCAGTCTAGAGCCAGCCTACAGCAACCTTTCTAGAAACTTAGGTAGGCTCTGAATAAAATCCCCCAGGGCTCCAGTTTGGATCTTAATGACTTAGTCATACTTTCTAAAGAAGCAAACCATGTTTTTAAAAGTTTTGAACACTTAGAAATAACAATTTTGTCAAAAATACTTTGATCTGAAATCTGAATTATCCTAACTGGTACTTTTGCCAAATCTTACCCTAATGCAAAGACCTTGGTGAATGAAGAGAGGTATTTGGACCAGGGATGGAAAAAGCTACATGTATTGTCAAGCATGAGGACCTATGCCTTAAGTAAGTTGTCTCTGACTGCCCTACCACACCCTGTCACTGCAGTTTACATTGCTCCAGCAAGAGAGCTATGGATGGCCTGAACTCCCTGATTTTTTTCTGTTTCCTGTACCTGGTAAATACCATGTTAGTGGCGTCTGCATAGATGTGCTTTTGTGTGTCTCTCAATAGGCTAAGCTTGGAAACCTTTTCTTTAGGGAGGAGGTCCTATATAAGGAAAGAACAATCCCTATGTCTGTCCTGACCATGATTCAGAGCATTGCTTGAAATACTCCTTAGTCTCTCTGGATTTCTAAGTGTCTGGGAAATATTACATCAATGATATCACTGTGTATAGTACTACCAACACTGAAAACTAGAGTCTGAAATGCCCATATGTCATCTAGCTAAAATTACAGTATACTTTTATTAGCTTGCCAAAATTTATGCCCTATGTTCTGCAAAATGTTTTGTGTATGCCAGTATTATTCATTTGTGTACTAATATTTTAAAATGCTGCACTCCTTGGAAAGGCCTGAGTGCTCATTAGCAAAATGAAGCATGAAGGAGATGAGGTTAACTAAGCAGGTGCTGTCTGAACTGGGAAACAGAGTCACTGCATGCTCAGATGTAGACATTTCGTCACTGGCTAGTAAGCTGATGCAAAGCACAGATGCAGAAGGAAGCAGTAATCCTGGAACAAGACCTGAGTTTATTCCTGTGATATGAAGAAGCAAGGAAGTATAGCCCTGTATATATGGAAAGTGTGTAAGTCTCTCCAAGGAATCCTTTGTATGTTTGTAGGCAGAGAAATGAGGAGGATGTTATATTTCTGAGAGAGAACAACAGATGGGGTATTCTGGTCTTTACCAGGATCTCCATAAGCCTTCAGCCTTTAACAAATGTTCATCAGGGCTCCTTGTCCTCCTTATATCATCTGTTGATTCTTCCTTAACCTATGATAATGAATGGTTTAAAAGCACATGCTTAGGCATCTCGGGCCACTGGGACATCAAGCCTTGTGTTTGTTACCCGTGGTGGGAATATTACCCCTGGAGGGAATGTGGGGGTAGAAAGGGAAAAGAACTGTGGGGACTGCACATGAGCATGAATTTTAACTCAGGTTTTATGCACTTAGTGGTTTGGCTGTCTCAGGGCTCTGGCTGACAGAACTAATATCTGGATGTTTATATATATTCTCAAAAATAAATGCTGGTTTCTCTCAGTGCATATTTCAGAAGGTGGTGTATTCCCATTCGAGGCTGTATCTTGATTACTTCAGTACAGTCTAATGTCCCACTTCATTTAACAGCTACAGGGCAGTATTTTCATCATGAAAAGCCAAATATATGCTTCTGCATCCATGTTTTTTTGTCCACATTACACTGGTTCCATATGTATTTGGCAGTAGAATGCTTTCATCATCTTATCCAGGCAGGTCTTTTGGTTTGAATTTATGAAGTCATATCAAAGAGGTCACTGTAATGAATCACGCTTCTTCAGTTGAGCCTGACAGGAGGGACCATAGATTGCAACTCACGCCTTCATTTCCTAATCCTAGCCAGATTGTGTTAGCAAAAAATGGAACATTTGTCAAAGAAAAGATGGAAAAAACAATGTCAGCCATGTTTAGTGGACACTTTACTACTTTATTCACAGTAGAGGAGTTCAGGAAAATTTCTGATCAACAGCAGAATCTAACCAGGAAGACCTTAACATAATGGAGAAAAAAAAATAACAGCACTGTTAAACAGTGGAACTACAATAAAGTGTGCAAGCAGGAAAATCATAGGGCCATATGTAATAATGGAGAGACTAGTACTGAAATGTTGCATGTGACAGAAAACAGTACTTATAACTAGGGAATACTATATATAATCTTGTTAAATTGGGTGGCCATTGAAATAAGGCATAGTAAACAGGACTGTGCATTCTCTGAGATAGCTTCTTCCCAGCTGATTATTTGTGTTTCCCCAGAATAATTCAGTTTCACTCTGAACTTGAGAAACCTAAAAGGGTCATGCAGTTTAATGCTATCAAAAGCTAAACCTTAACAGAACAAACTGAGGCTGCGGTCACTACTTGGAAACCCTTTGTATAATGAGGGATGCTCTGTAGGGCTACTGACCTCGTTTGTATAAGCGCAGGGATGGTGCCATGTAAAAGAAGAGTTTCATACATTTTTTGTGGTTTATGTGGATTCACTGACACAGTATCATAAAAACTTTCTTGTTTAAGCTGTGCCTTTTTTTATGTAGTGAAACTTGCAGAACAAGAGTCTGGGCCCAGTTTGCCTGTCTCTTTGCACTACTGGTTCAACAGGCCTTTGGGTCTCTCTTGCATGCATGTTCTCTCTTTTTTCCCAGACCTTTAAGTACTCTCTATCATCACACACATATGTATGTATAACACATCCTTGTAAACTCCCAAAGTCTGCTTATTAAGTAGTTTTAATTCACTTGTTGATGTTGTATTTTCCCTAGTGCTTGATGTATCTGTGCAGTGGTTCCTTGATCTTTCTCTCATGGATGTGGTGAATAGATTTTTCCCTTTGCAGCAACCTTTTGTGTATTTAATAACCTTTTAGCAGTGGCCTTACAGTTTATATTTAGCCTTCCAGTCTTTCCTTACCTGTTTCATAGTTAATTTTTGTTGTCCTCTAGCCTCCTCCCACTTTGTCCATATCCTTTCTAAAGTGCCAAACTGTGCTGAGTATTTTTGCTGTGGCCTTGCTGCCGTTGAGACTAGGAACACTCTACGTATATTCAGGTACTCTCTCTTTACATCTCCTGCTGTAACTTTTGCCTTATTTGTAACAGTTCCTGTATTTTGACTTATTTAGAGCTAGTCAGGAGTCACCTTTTGTTACTGATAATGATTTGCTGCAGAAATGTGCAGAATTTCAGAAGAGTACTTTGTATCCTATTGTCCAGGCTGTCAGTAATGGCATTGGATAATGCTGGAGTAGGAAAGACCTTTCTGGGACTCTTCTTGATAGTCTGCCAGTTTGAGTGAAAATGGCACTGAAGAACTTTGAGCAGTTTTCTGTAGAGAAATGTGGAAGCTGAACAATGGCTTTTGAGCATTTTGGGGATGCCTAAACATTGGTATTAGGCTTGCAAACTTTTCTGTATTTTTGACTGTTTGCATCTTTAGAAAAAAAAATTAGATGTTTACTCACATTGTTGTGCTTAAATTTACCTTGAAAGGTAATTTGAAGTTATTCCTGAAAATGGAATTTTCTTTCCCAAATAATTTGTCTGTCTTGCCAAGTTTTATATAGTTATCTTTATCATTAATGTCAGGGGTCATCCAATATACAGCCTTTCAAAACAACAAAGGAGATGAATATTAGGTGCAAACTTATTTACGAAATTTTATAGAAAATCCTATAATACACCTTATTGCAATTAATGGACCGTACCATCAATCTGTTTAAATCTTCAGTGAAGAATTTTCTTGCAAATAACCAAGTGTAAGAATTAGTTGTTATGTGTCAGCAAGTGCTCTTTTTTGTGCCTGGTTTGGTCATTTTTAAGGCAGTATACAGAAACCTAGTAATTTGTAGTGAAGTCAGATGTCAAAGAGTTAAAAGTACCTTCAGGGACAGCAGACCATAGGGTGAGCAGGGTTCAGAATACAGTCAGGGTTTTTAAATCATTTCTCAGTTTCCTCATATGAAAAATGTTCTGTAAACCTAAAAATTACTGGGTACTTCTAAAAGTAAAATCTCAACTTATATGAAGAAAATGAATAACTGAAGGCCAAATGCTTTACTTGAAACATACAGTTTTTTCAAGTGTGCTAAGATACTATTCGCAATTTCATCTATAAAGCAGAAAATCAGAAATCATTATGCAAAGATGTGTCCTGGCTGGGAAGAAACTGAGAGTTGAAATACCATGTCTTTCACCATGATAGCGTTCTGCTTCAGAAACACTATGTAGACCCCTGGTGCTTTAAGCCCATGAATCTCTTAAAGGAAATTGCAGCTCAGTCCTAGCTTGGAGAATTCAGTACTGTTACCCGAAGCATGTGGGTATTATGTCAGCTGGGGATGGGACTATTGATTTGTTTCTCTGGAGCTCTGGAATGTCTGCAGTATTTTCCCTGTCACTCAGATACTCCACACTGATAAGAACTGCAAGTAACAAGAGGAATGTTTTATGGAAAATACTTATTTTTCACTGACCTGGAAAAAAAATGGGGTTTTTTTGTATAATTTTCTTTGTTCATGTAAAACTGAAGTGATCTTCTATTCTGTGCTCTACTGAATTTTTTTTTCAATGTGTATATAATTTTTTTAATAAGTTTGTTCAGGAAAACAGAACATTAACACAAAAAGTAGCATCAAACTGAACTGCTACTATATAGTTCTTCCAGAATTATCTATGAGTCTAAATAGAGTCTTTTATCAAAATACAAAGGAAAGAACATTTGGCTGTGAATTTAGTCTTGATATCCTGGGAGAGATAAGAAAAAACAGTCCTTTTAATGGGCTACCTAATTTCACAAATCACTTGTCATATTAGTAACTGGCTCAAAATGAAGGAATGTTCATTATATGGAACTAAAAACAGTGGATAATTTCAAAGTAAAGCAGTCTCTATGGAATGTTAAGTCTTGGTTTATTTCTTAGAAGACAACCTAAAAATGCTGAATTTTGTTCATAAAACAATTTAATAATGCATCCTCTGTGCAAGTCCTCCAAACACTGGGGAGAAAAGTAACCTGTTTCCATAAAAGAAAATAATGGCATTCATAGAATATAGTCCAAATTGGTTTGGAAAGCTTCTCTTGTTGATTTTATTTTCATCTGCACCAGGGTTAAGGAGGGAAACTTAACACTGTTTTCATGCTCTGGAAGAAATAGACTTTTTCAGCTTTCTCCCCTTAATGTCAAGTTTTCTGGATATTAAAAACTGGGAGTTTTTTAAATGCACATTTTTATTAAAAATTGCCTCTCTTCAACCATGGTAGAAAAATGTAGTGATGATTTTGTGATAATAAATAAGTATCTGCTTTTAAAAACTAAGAAAAAGGTTTTAAAAGGTTTTGAAATGTTGAACTGATAGCTAAAAGTCCCTGCTATTGCCATCACAGATGAGAGGGAAGGATGTTTCATCCATTTAATTAGGTTTCTGAAAGAGGGCAAGGGTTTGAGTATAGCTCCTGTCTCCCTAATCTCCTTAACG
>VZTL01000756.1:0-32272 GCA_013400535.1 Scopus umbretta
AAGCCACTAGGTTAGTCTGGCAGCACTTGCCCTTGCTGAAACCATGCTGGCTGTCTCAAATCACCTCCCTGTCCTTCATGTGTATTAGCGTAGCTTCTAGGAGGATTTGTTCCATGATCTTCCCAGATCAGCAATCATGTTTTCCATGATTGCCATGAAGAAGTCCGCTTCCTTCCTCTACAGACCTCTGCTGATGCTTGTAAATGCCTGTGTAGTGTTGCGATCCTTTTACAAATGGCAGATATTGTCTTGCATGGGTTGTTTGTCCACTCTGTGTTTCTCAGAGTCTTGTACTCTGTGGACTCCCACACTGACAGCATTATGCTTTCCTGCCTCAATCTCATTTGCAGAAACATTGTGGGTTTCTTTTCATGTCCACAGCAACAAAGCAACATCTAACCTCCTCAAACTTCAGGCAAGTCCTTCATAGCTTTAGAAATGCTAAATGCTTTGCTGTAAGTTGATTCAGGGTATTTCAGTAGACACTTCCTTGAATGATTTTTCCCAGAATGTAACTGTGATCAACTGAATTTCATTCCAAAATCTGAAAAACTTTTTTTAAGCTTTCTATCAATCACAAACATAATTTTATTTTTACCACCTTCTTTGTAATGTCTGTTTAAAAACATACATCTGACATGTTTCACTTTACCTTGAGAGCAGTGCTCAAATTGCTGTAATAATCTTTCATAATTAGCCTCCCCTGCCTAAGTTAATGGGAAAATATTTTTAACAATCAAGGTGCTTCAGAACTTCTCTGTCAGAAATTAAGCTACCTTTCCAGTGGTACTTCTGGCTTATGGGTACAGACTGAAGTACTAGGCATATGACTCCAATTATCTTCTGCAGTCTGAAAGAATTTTGGTGCTGGCAAGCCATTTAATTTTTCTATTTGCCTGTTTAGGATATTTCCTTACTGATTTTTTCTTGGGAAAATCAGTTGTATAATCACATTGAGTGAAGAATTTGCTGAGTTCAGTGATGGATTTCTGAGCAGACTTTCATAACCTGAACCCCTTCACAACTCAACCAGCTGAAATAGAAGAGCCTATTTAACAGAGTACTCATTCCCAGATTGTAACACACAGTGTGCCTAAGATTTTTTTTTTTTTTTTGATTGAAACAGTATAGTGCCTGGAGCAGATAATTAGGGGGAATAAAGAAGGAATTTTACTAAAACTTTGGTCTTAAAATTTTGGAAAGGACGGTACCAATAAGCAAGGAACTTACTTTCCTGGACAGACTCTGAAAGAAGCGGGGAAGCAAGATATTATTGAAACCTCTGCATTACAATTGTGTTGTCAGTGGCCCTTATCTTGAATTTTTGTGCAAAAATGCACTACACACACATACTACTGCATATATATGATAAAAGTGAGTCATTGCCAAAAGAAAAGAAAAAAAAAAAAAGAATCCCCGGTCAAGCATCTTCAAAGTGTTCAGCAGTACTATTAACTTCGCAGTAATGCTTGCAGACAAATGTTGGCTTTGGTTGCAGTCTCTAAATGTTTTCCAAATTGCTGGATGTGCAGCAGAAATTGTTTATTTCCTACCAGAAATAACCTAGCACTACTGGAAAGCTGTCCAGTGAACAGCACAAATGAATACTCTTTTCTAAGCTCTGATACCTTTTTGTGCCAGTTATAGATTTCAATAACGGAGAGGTTTTAATTAAGTTGATGGACATAAGTGGGATTAATATGCATCGGGGCTTGTGTGAAATACTATAGCAGTTAATAGGGAATGCAGCTTTTCTGATGACTTCTGTTCACCCAGCACATTCCTGATAACAAGGAAATCCTTCATTCCTGGAACAACAGTTCAATGCAGGGAGTTAGTGGTATAGATTTTTCTCTGGTCTGAACAAATTTTTTTTTGTTGTTTATTGCTGTCATTTGTGCTTATAATATGGGTTTTGCAGCAAAGCATATCTTAAATAAACCTTACCTTCCTGCCCATTAGTCTATAATAAATTCTGTGGCATATTTTAAAGATGATAAAAGCTTCAGCTTTAAATGGAAACTGCAACCTGAAGCCCTGAGTAACCAGAGATCAGCCAGTGATAAATGTGGAACATGGCTAAGTAAATTACAGAGCAGGAACAGTCCGACAACTTCAGATGCACACTTACCTGCACATATAAAATACCACAGGATCATGGGATAATTAAAGTTGGAAGGGGTCTCTGAAAGTCATCTGATCCCATTCATGGCTTAAAGGAGGGCAAACTTTGAAGTTAGATCCAGCTTTGAGTTTAGATCAGGTAACTCAGGGTCTTGTTCAGCTGAGATATGAACATTTCCATAGATGGAGCCTTTACAGCCTTTCCAGGAAATGCGTTCCTGTGTTTGACTGCCCGCCATGAAACATTTTCCTGAAACATGGTTTGGCTTTCCACCACAACAGCAACTTGTGTCGATTACCTTGTCTTTTCTCCCTGAGAAAAGTCTGGTGCTCTTCTCTATAGGCACCCATTAATTAGTTACAGGGAGCAGAGAGATTCCTCCTTAACCTCCTCTTCTGTGGGCTGAACAGATCCCATTCTCTGAGCCTCTCCTCATATGTCGCTTTCTCTAGCCCCTGGCCATACAGGAACATACACAGCCCTCTAGATGTGGTCTTACAGTTGCTGAATGGAGGTGAAAGATCACCTCCCTCACCCACTGGTTATGCACTTGCTAGTGAAGACCAGGACACGTCTGGCTACCTTTGCTGCAAGAACGCACTACACTGCTGACTCACATTCAACTTGCCCTCCAGGACGCCCAGGTCTTCTGCAAAGCTGCTTTCTAGTTGCTCAGTGCCTGACCTGTCCTGCTGCATGGGCTTATTTTAAGATAAAACACTTTGCATTTGCTGATGTGTTTCCCAGCAACTCTCCAGCCTGTCAGGATCCCTCTGAATAAGGACTCTCTGCCTTAACCTCCAACGTATCAACAGTACTCCACAGCCTGGTATCATCAGCAAAGCTTCTGAGGGCTGGTTACTCCCTACCATCACCCAGGTAATTTATAAAGACATTAAGCTGTACTGGCTCCTTTTTCCAGAGAAAAAATATTAGTAAATGACCATGAGGCAGACTTTGTACCTCTGGTCTCAACACCTGAATCCCAGCAATTTGATCGTTTTAACCCACACTGTATTCCACTTCTCCAAACAAAATCTCTCCAATTTGCTAGAGGAATGACATGGGCCACTGTGCCTAAAGCCTTGTTAAACTCAAGGTAAATGGCACCCACTGATCTGCAAATGCCCTGGTACTCAAGCAGGGAGCAGTAATAAAATGCTTGGAGTTTAACAAGGAGGATGTGCTGCTGCATGCCTTCAGGTGGAAAGAGCTCTCCACTGGAAGCCTTCAAAGGAGAAGGTACAGACAGACTGCCCTGTATCTACCTAGCAAATTTAATGACCTCCAGGGATATGACACAGCATACACCCAGTCTCTGGGTGGAAAAAGCCTAGTTCCTTTAAGACTTCATGTAGCAGTGCTTAATAAAGTGTGACTTTAGTCCAATATGAGAAGCAAGAAGAAGAGGAAAATTTGTATGTTTTTTTAATCTGAGGTGGGTGAGAAATGGGGTCATACCTTCCTGCTACCTGTAGTTTTAGCAAATTCAGAGAAGTCTCTTTTTTTCTGCTCTTAGCCTTAGAAAAAATGATCAGAACAAATTGTTAGGACTAGAACAGGAGAATGGAGGAATCATTAGCTTGCAGACTGATACCATGCTGCCTGAAAACACAATTAAGAATAACCTCTTGGGGTAGACAGTGCAAGCACTACTTGGGCAGTAAACTGAACTGGTAACCCTCAGACTCCTCTTGTTCAAGGACTGTGTGGAAGGAGTGGATAATATAGAAGAGGTCAGAGGACTGAAACAGTGTCCTGGAATTATCCCCACAGTCTGATATCTATGCCTGGCTGATGATAATAAAAAGGCTGGAAAGCTGCACTGATTAATGCCCTGCCTTTCTTACACCTGCATAGACAGCAGATAAAATTTTCCTACCGCTATCTTTTAAAGTTGTTTTGAAGTCAGAGTTGTGGTTGCAGTAAAGCAAGGAATAAGAAGTGTGAACTGAAGGGAAGTTGTATTGTGGAAATGAGAGAGCTGTTGCAGACAGTATAAGCATGTATTTTGTGTAACAGAGAGTACAAAGTTTGTGCAGCATTTAATGCTGCCAGACTGATAAAAGCCCTGGATTCTGAAAGACTATGTGATGAGCAGCACGAGCTGTCACCTAGCATTGCTTTAGGTGGTGAACATGGCATAAAAAGAACATTAAAATGGCAAAGTCACGCACTTAGAAAAGGAGAAATCCCCATATCAAAGTACAGCTTCATGGGGGCCTGACTCCACCTGCATTTCACAATACCTCTAGGAGTAACTACTGCAGGGAGAGCTCTGCCTCCCACCCATGGGTCAGGGCTGCAGCTGCTCTGTTGGGAGAACGTAGCTGCTGAACTCTAAGAATTTTGACTGATCATAGCTTTTAAGGCAAAAGTGTATCATTATGACTTGTCCAGCCTATGAAACCTCTCAACCTCCAAACTTCCTTGAATGCGTTCTGGCATATGCACACACGGAGCTGCAAATTCTCTCTGGGGCAGTAAAACCATGTGCAGTAGGAAAACCTTACATGAAAGTTTGGGTCCATGCCCCAAAGGCTTTGAGCGTTAAATCTCCACCCTCCAGTAGTCACAGAAATATTTTTGAAGTGCAGAAAACAATATTTCCCCCCCCCCCAAGCCCATTGAGAAACACTCGTATCACTTTCTCACCCTCCAGCCCCCAAAATGTCCCCATAAAAAAATGTGTCTAGCTCTCTGTTGAAACATTTGGGCCCAAAATGTAAAACATTGGCAAATTCGTAACAAAATGCAAATGAAGCGTCAGACAATCTTAGCAATTCGTGATGCTATTAACAATGCCTACTTTTATGACCACAGGGGGAAGATATCAGTGTGTTCTCTGTACAGCACAGTACAAGTCTCTTCATGGCAAAATGGTCTTCATAGCTTGTTTCTTAAATGCAGGGTGTAGAAAATGTCATGAAACTTAAAATGCTGCCTGCCACTTTTTACAGTGGCAGCTATCCTAAAAATGTTTTCCACAAGGTATCTTTACATGTATCTTTACATCTTTTGACATGTATCTTTAGTATTACTTGCTTTTTTGTTTTTTTTGTTCTGAAAATTTATTTCAAGGACATTCAATTATGGTCAGGTTTCTCATTACCAAAGCACTGCTCCATTATTAAAAAAATAATAAAAAAAGAGAAAGAGATCACAAAAGGACAGACACAAAAAGATTATATTTTATTGCAGATCCAACACGTTGGTCTGCTCCTGTCAATTCAGCCCTGTGACTATGTGGGACTTTGTGAGACACAAATACATGAAACAAGTTTCTCTTCAGCATGGAGGGATAAGAAAGCTAAACAATCCCACCAAGATATTAGAACAAGGACAGAGACTGAATCATCCAAATAATAAAAGATTTTTTTTTTCCCTAGGTTTCTATTGTTTTCAAGAATAAGAGGTTGTACATGAAGGAAAGGTGCTGCTGCTGTCAGGTGTTCATCTAATGCAGTATGAGTTGTCTTGTATTGAATTCCCCCAGAGCTGGATTTCCACCAATGCACAGGCATTTAGCATTTTGACTCCCTTTAAAACAAAGTAGGTCACAGGGTTTTCTCACCCACCCTCTCTCTCTCTCTTTCTCTCCCTCCGCCCCCCTGTTGAAAGAGAAAAAAGACTTGAAAAAAATATCTTCACCAGGGGGACACTCATCAGGGTACATTCATCGAGGATGACAGAGACCATAGAAATTGCTTAAAAAAGGGTTTGTACAAGAGCTAGGTGAAGGGAAACCTTTCATTTTAAATTGAGGTTCCAATCTCAAAAAAAAAAAAAAAAGGGTAAAAACTGAAGTTCTTAGTGAAATAAGATGGGAATATAGGTTCTGTTTAGCAGATAGCCTTGAGAAAATTGGTACTAGAAGGCTATGATACTTTCAAGGAGCTGTAGGAAGAAGTCAGCACAAAGGATTTTCTTAACTTCTTGCTAGATGAAGAGAAATTTACTGGAAAAGGAATAATCTCTGTCAAATAGTTTGTTTCAGTCAGTCAACCAATGCCAATAAAAAAATTGCTTGACTTTTTTTTTTCTGACCTAAGTTAGAGAAACCATTTTTCCTTCTAGGTTATTTTCTCATCACAATAATAGTTTATAATCTCCTTTACATGCCATTCTATATATGAATGCACATGCAAAAGCTTTAAGATGATTCCAGACTTTGTTCAAGCCAAGCTACAGCAGATTTCTGTTCAGTGCCAAATAGGTTGCCTAGCACTATAAATAACAAAATTGCCGTTTCTCCATCATCAGCTTTCAATCACAACACAAGTGTAATACAACTGCATGATTTCTGTCTAACACCTTGGTGCTTTCATAGGCAAGATGGAAAGCTTTTCTGCAAAGTCAATAGGTCTCCTGAGAAGAAAGGCAAGTGCCACAAGACCTTTTTTAATTGCTTTTCTTTGGCTGACTTTAACTAATGCTGTGGGCATTTGTCCTCACCATGACAGTTTGGCCTTCATTGCCCCTTCACTCAGACACAGGGCTATTTTAGCAGGGAGCAGAGACATAGATACAGCAAGCAGTGATGTGAAGAAAATACACAATAAATGTTTTACATACATGATGTAGCTTCTCAGCACAACAATGCATATCTGAAGAGGCAGACTTTGTACAGGGCTTTTTGTTTAAAATCCTGATAGTGCTGGAAAAGAAATGAGGTACTGCACTTTGTCCTTTTCAGGACTGTTTTTTTGCATGCACTTTAGTCTTCCCTTTCAGCAGCCTTTTAAATCCTAGTGGATTTGCTTCAGTGTCATCTTCTTCTCTGCCCTAACTCCTTCACTCTCTGTGCTTTCAACCACAGAGTCCCACAGGTCTACTGCCCTTCAGGATGGGTGCAAGGCCTGTCTATGGAAATAGAAATAGCTAGGGAGAGAGAGATTTAAAACAGGTCAGCTAAGGAAAATTGTAGATTTTGGCTACAGGGGTTAATAGCACTAATTACTTTTGTTTAGAGCTCAACTTTTTAAAATTACTTTAAAAAAAATCTTTCAGTTATTATTTTTCAATATGTGTATATTAAAAATAGAGCATTTTTCAGGTCAAGTTTTTAAATTTTTTAACCCCAGTGCTCCCTGGGTGGATCCTTTTCCAGGTGCAAGGAAATTAGGGTGGTCTTTCTTTAAAGATGTCTTAATTCTGACTTTTACTTTCATAGCTGGATGTACTCATTCTGCTGGTGTCCATTTTGCTTCAGAAGGTCCTGCTTTAAAATCTAGTTACAGGAAAAAAAACCACTTCTTAATCAGACACCCAAAACTGAGAGCAACTCACACCCACACAACCCGCCAATGGCTCAGAGGTGAACAGCGTTGCTTTAATTCCTGGTGTCAGAGAAAGGATTAGAGGGACATCACTTCTCTCCAAAATGTGGCGTTTGCATGGAGACTTTCTCTGATGGTGATTTCAAGTGAGCAACCAAAGCTCATACCTTACAGCCAGCCAAGGGCTTGGCGTCCCTGGGAGAGCGAAGCATCCCAGCCAACCTGTGGTGACACACTTCAGCCAGCAGCACTTGAGCTAGTCCAGCAAGCCACCAGGCCAGGCTTGCACTGTGCCCAGTGCATTTTGCAGTTTCTAATTAAGCCCTAAATTTCTTTCGGCTTTGATGATCTTCCTGATGCTTTTCCCTTCCACAACTAATTTTAGATGTTCATGTTCAGTGCAATACAGGAATAGAAGCAACTCAGCCTGCAGTCACCCTCACTTAGGAAAGCCGGATATGAAAGTGTTTCTGAGCTAGTTTACACCAAAATTGAGGACACTGGAGACCATTTAGGCTGGTTTGCTGGCTGCAAAGATCATAACAAGTTTGTAAACAAACTCTGAAAAATAGTCTCCTCCAAATTAATGTCCCTTCCCATGCCTGTTCCTATGACCCAGTCTACCCTTCCGTAGCTTAGCGTGTGACTTTCACTCTTCCTGCTCCACCTGAAGCTCCCTGATCTGGCCTTGCCTATTCTGACCTAATCTAGAGCAAACTGTGGCAATCCAGTTGCACACATGCATGGGCTACTTCTAAATCAGTGTATCAGTGCTCTTTGTATTGCTATTTTTTAATCACCTTTTGAATTCTTCCCTTTTCTGTATACCTCCTCAACCACATCCCTGAATGATCCTGCTGTTTCTCTAGCAATAGAATTTATTAATCTTTTTTTCTGGAGGGAGCCTCAGTCTGAACCTTAAGTGTGTGAAACACTTTGAAACCAATAGGGGCACATGCCAAGCAAAAAAGCAGCACCGGGGTATGGTGTCAATCCAGCAGAGTCACAGCTTCTGGGAAATTTCTGTTCCTAAATTATGCTGACCTGGTTCAGCAAAGGGTTTCTTGTAAAAAGACAGGGAAGAAATCCCCCTTTTGCCCCAAGGTTACAAGTTACAAGTTATTTTGTTAGACCAGATGATATGACAGCATGATTCTATCAGGACAAATCAAAGTTTACTGAGCAAATCTGTGTTCCATAACCTGATCTATTGGTGCCATCTGCCAACACCCATGAACAGATGCTCTGCAGGACCTCACTAATGTGCAATAATGACTGGGAGAAACCCACTGCAAATGACTGAATTTTAAAAGTTATTGAGTGTAGCGGGAGACATAACAACATAATGAAAAATGTCTAGGAGAATGCATCCCAATGTTCATTTTTCAGTTCCATTTCCCTGACAGCAGTACTTCACAGTGTACTCATCTACATATGTGGGTATGCAGTGTAAAAATAAACCAAACCCTCCTGTTTTCCTGTGATTTTGCGCCCATCCTGTACTACTGTGTGCTTCAGAGAAAAGAGAGTGGTGCGGTGTGAGCTGTTACCATCACAGCTTACCCCTAATCAATGAGTTCTTCCTGATTGCAAGAATTCTTTTTACAGTCACATTCAAGCAGGTCAACAGTGCCAGATTGCTAGCACTAATGTCTTTTTTTAAATGGTTTTCCCCTACTCCGCAGCTATTTCCAAGCCCTGTGTACTCTGAGGGCATGCCAAGGTAGAAGCAAACGAGTTTGCAATTATTGCCACCGGCAACATTAATTTTGCATTCCTGTCTCTTCAAAAACACAGGGGAGCAAAAACAGATAACAGAAAGACGAGCAACTTGTCCAAATGGAGATTTGAAACGTGCCTGGGCTCAGGGCAGGCACCACAGCAGGTGAGCGGGAGCAGCCCTGGCTCCTGCAGCCCCAGGGACCGCTCGGATTGCTGTGGGAGCGGCCCAGTCCCGAGGTCCTTGTGGCCCCCAGCCTTGCCACTTACTCCCACTGCCTCCTGCCCACAGGATTTCCCGAACTAAGCATTCATCTCTTAGGAGCTGCATTAAAATTAGAAGCTGAAGCTGTAGCAAGGGTGGGGAACACTTTACCTTCTCTCCCAGCACACTGTACCACAGCCTGCTCTGTCTGCACCAAGGGCGTTACGCGGCGTTCATTCAAATGTCCTCAGAAACGTGTTTTTGATAAAGACAACCTACACAATATCTGACAAAGTCATAAAATCAGGGGACAACAACTTTCAACCACAACCACTCTTTCAGAGGCTGAATTTGGATCCAGAGCTGGAGAGCAGAAAAGCCTCCTTCCTTTATCGTGCCAATCCATTAAAATCACACCCTCGTGGAAACTCTCTGTGGAGAAACTATCATCGAACTATTAATAAAATCTTCCTGAACTATTAATACAGTCTGTGGGAGCTTTAATCCACTGCGGGGACTGATTATGTAAGTGCATAGGCATGAAGATGCTGTTTTTATCCTCAGTTGAAATGACCTTTCAGTTTGAACAGTTTTGTTTATGATCAAGATCTTCCTGAATCTATGGGAAATTAGTTTTTTTCAAAGGGGATTATATTTGGATTTGCAGTAAACTGGCAAGTATGGTTGAGATTAAAGTGCATTTGGATGGCAAGATGCGCATGTGCTTTTCTGATTGCAAAGGGTAGAAGTTATGAAAGCATTTTAAAAACATTGGTGTCACAAAATTCAGATGTCCCATAATGCAGAAATATGCTGTAATTTTTTTTTTTGTGCCTAGGTCATTGGTCTATATAGTCAATTCATGCAGTTCAAAAAGATTGGCCCTGAGGATCAGGCTGGATTTATACCTAAATTTGGCATTCCATGGATTGTTTTGCTTTTCCGCCACACTTTGGTGTGAGGAGATGGTGTGAGATCATCTCGATTTTTAGCTTTCAGGCAGTTCAGAACAACAATGCAGGAAAAGATTTCTGATGCATACTCATGTCAAAAGAAATAGATGTGGTGAAGGAAAGAACAGGCAGAAATAGTGAAAAATTGTCTCTCATTCACCTTGCAACTATCACTCCTGAGCTATTTAGCAGAACATTATGTATGGAGGGTTTTCAGTCCCAGGTTCATTTCAGTTCAGAAATTTCCCTGCACAGGAGGTCTGAGCAGAGAAGGGCAAACAGTGATCTTTGTAACATTCTCCTCTGATCTGCAAGCTTGGAGACACTTTTCCAATCTGAAAGAAAAGTTGTATTGAGGTCTGTATGGATTTTGGGGTATCTGTGGCAGCTCCAGTGTTCATTCCTTTCTCTTCTTTGGGGAAGATGCGGAGGGGAATAACTGAAAAAAGTAAAGAAAATATATATCTAAAGTTAAAAAAAAGACAAATCAGGCAAAAGAAAATTCCCATCTCTGGCACCAGTTTCATTCAATCAACAGGAACAACTAAAACCCTGTGTTTGGACAACCTTGTCTCTCTAGGTTTATTTTTACAGTTTGGGAAAGGTACCACTGCAGCACAGTTAGATATATTCCTTATTTTAGTTCACTTCAGGTTCCAATGAAGAAGACCTGGTCTGACTCTGGAGTGAGCTAGCAGCCCAAGCAGGTATCTGGAGACCTTTCACTATTTTTTCACTGCTATTACTGAGTAGCAAGGTAGCTAGATTAGCATGGGGCTGGAGGTATTTGTTCATGCTGCAATTGCATCTCTGAGCAACAAGCTAATATGTCCAGCCTGGTTTTCAGGTAAAATGACAGTAGTGCCCACAAATAATTAGACCAGTTATTGTGTGCTATATTTTGTTTATGCCGTTGAAATAAAATGTGAATATATCCTCAGGATTGGGTATTTTTAACAAGGAATCGGGTTAAGGAAAGGCTCCATGATCCCAGGGTCCTTTTCACAGAAGGCTCCAAAAAATGTACCTCATTATAAAATACACCTTCCCAAGGAATCAGAAGACATGAGAAATCAAAAGAGAATTACTAAAAGCAAAAGCTCTCCAGCAGAAAATCAATTTCAGCTACTTTCACCTTGCCCCAGGGAAAGCAGCAGAGACACTAAGTGGGGTGTGGGAAAGGTCTCATACATCTTCCTGGAACTGCACAAGGCAGACCTCCAGACGGGAGCTTTTCTTTCCAAGACAGCTCTGCTCTAATTAGGGACTTCTGCAAAATTGGTATGTTGCGATTCCAAACAGTGTCTGGATGATTCCCATATCAAATTTCTTTGGCTTAAAAAAAAATTATGTCTTTGTCCTTGTTCTAATTGACAGCCTTACAAATGCAGGTGGACTGAGGGATGAAGGTCAAATTGAGCTTATTGTGCTTAATAGGGTAAGGAAGAAAAATTAGCAGAAAGTTACACACAAAAAAAGTGTTCTTTGGTTGTTTTTTTCCTGGCCATCATGCTGCCTTTTCAGGGGTCTTTGTGCATTTTCAGATGTACCTTCAGAATGAAAAGAAAGCAATTGCCTTTAAATAAAACTGTTATATGAGGGGCTTTCCTGTAACAATCTGCTGATATACCAGACAGAATCTTCTTTATGGACTCAACAATCTATGTTAGGTGGACATAAAATTCATTTTCTGTGTAGGAAAGTACATCCTTCTCCTTAGTCGACCTTTTCCAGAGGCAGTTTGCCAGTTTAGATTTCTGGCTGGTTCCTATAATTCTCAGCATTCAGACGTTTCTGGGTAATATGGTATCATTAAAGCTGGTCAACATGTTCTACGAACCCCACATTCCCCCTTGGAAATGAAGCCTGACTGACATTTCTCACTGAAGAAATGTCACTGAGAAATTCTCGCTAATATCATCTGTGCATTCCAGTGAGAAGGCAAAACAATTTTTCTTTTTCAGGTCATTATAAATCTCTGTGACTTAAAGTTGTTTCCCTGATTCACATCTCTCATTTCTTTACTGTTCTTTGCTTCAGACTCAGACTGTATCTTCTGCACTGACCTATGCTGCTATGGTACAACCTGGGATGGCTGTGGCAGCTCAACCCCAAAGAGCAAAACAGTCCAGAACTTTTCCCTTAGAGATACAGCTTGTGTGATGGCAGCCACCTTGACTAATATAGAATTTAAAAAAAAAAAAAAGGCAAATGTGGAACGTTCCAATATTTCTTAATTATTTTTTTTTTTAGACTATTCTGCGAAAGTTTCAAATCTTCAAATTTTCATTCCCATGTGGGAGGAAAGCAACTGAATATGTGAATTTTGCATGACATGGGCATTTTTGGCACTGGTCTGCTCTAAAACCCAATGTTAGATTATCACAGGATAGCAAATTACTTTTGGCTTCACTTCACACTTCTGTAGTGAAGGTGGGCTCAGATTGTCTGCAGCTGTTTCTCAGCACAGCCCAGCTGAAGTCACTGCAACCTGCAGCACTGCAGTAGTTTATATCAGTCAGAGCTGCATCCCTAAACTCTAATGAATATTCCAGCAGCAATGGAAATACAGTTGTCTTTATAGTGAATGAACACCTCAACAGAGCATGTGCCATCCTTAAAAAGTTCAGCTCATAGTATATTGGGATTTAAAATGGGATCACCTGTTATGTTGCACTGCTTGGCCTCCTGCATGCTGGCCTGACTACCCACTAGTCTTGCACAGAGCATCCAATATTGAGATTTGTGATCATTTCAGATAAACTGATGTGTCCAAGTTGTAAGTGGGTTATACTACTGTGTAGCAAATGATAAAGGTATCGCTTAATGCCTGTGGCCGCTCACAAACATTACCCCAGTATAGTTTAAGATGCAGTCTTAAACAGGGCAATCCATGGCCAGTCCTAAAGAGCATAGAGAGTCCTGCTAATCTGCCTTAAGTGGTAGAATGTGGTGGGATGCTTACATAGTGCTAAATCAGGGAAATAATTTGACCTTGAAGTGGTGCAGAAGATATATCAAACAGGTGTATAAGGGGATTTTTCCATATCATCTCACAAATCCACCCCATATCCTCACCAGCTGTGCTCAATCTCTGATGTTCCAGAGGAAGGTGAGAGAAAGCCCCAGGATACCCCACACTAATTGTGGGGGAAATGAAACTGCCTGAGTCCTGAAGCCAAAGCCCTGAAGGAAGAGCCCCGATTGTGCTCTTTTATGCTGAGCTGTAGGGTTTAGGAGCACAGGCAGTATGAGGACGGCTTCATCAGGATGTCCCTTCGCAGGGGAGAGACAGGCACCTCTCCTTTCACTGGAAGCGTATTTGCACGCACAAGCAGCGGTCGTCCCACTATTTATGCAAGCAAAAAAATATCCTAGGCTCTTCCCTGACTGCCTGACATTTGTCAGATGAGAGTGTAGGTACAAAATGCCCATCACAATATACAATAACCTTTAAAGACACGCCAGCAACCTCCTCTTTTATTAAGCGTGCCACGCTGGCTGTGCAGAGTAGGACGCTATTGCAAACACCTCCCCGGCAGGACGCTACCTGCATGCTAATGCCGAGGGTGTTTGTGCACAGCCTGGCAGCGAGCGCTGGGCTCCGGCAGTTTCCATGGTGCCGTCATGGTGTGCTCTCCTTCCACCTTCACTTATCAGCATTTCCCACCCATCCTCCTCCCCATAATATGCTGCTCGCTCACCCCGAAAGGTCAGCCATTGTAATGATGATTTTAGCAGGGGGGAGGCGGGGAGGCCGAAGGGTGAAAAGGTGAGCTGTGTGCAGCGATGTGCGTGGGAACTGGGGGCTCGCCTTATGCCGCACAATGAGAAATTAGAAAGCTTCCCCTGCGAGGGAGCGGTGCTCATCAGCCCCCTCTCACTTCCCATCCCAGCCAAGTCAGATGCCCTGATGGAGTTAAAAAATGTGCAGGCGAAAGTGTCTGGAGAGCTTACTTTAAATCATCAGTAATTGATGCATTAGTGTGTGGAGGGGAGAAGGGACTGCGTCTGCTAACAGAAGAAACTGATGCAAACGTTTCCAGGCATCTGTCTTTTTCCATCTCCCTCCTGCCCCCCTCCCGGTGCTCGTTTGCAGATGGAAAGAGGCAGACTTCTTCCTCTGACTTTCATCCTATTGACTACCGGGCTAAAGCACTGCATCTATTAACTGCCTTCCTTTTCTTTCATTCTGTAGGACAGCTTTCCTGCCCGTTTTGGAGGAGTCCATTTTGTCAACCAGCCCTGGTACATCCATGCCCTGTACACACTAATCAAACCGTTTCTCAAAGACAAGACAAGGAAAAGGGTAATTAGACGGGGTCGGGGTGGGAGGGATAGGAAGCTGCAGAGCCAGAGTAACTGAGTAGGTGCCTGCTTTCTTTTCTTCTTTCTTTTTCTCTCTGCATTTTTCATATGGCCTCAGAGAATTGCTGCTGTTATTAAAACTTAGAGTTTGCAATGGTCTGGATTGAATCAATAATTCAGCCAGGGACCAGAAAGCTGTTATCACTGACAAAGTGTAGATACATTTTAATGGGACATAGGGTAGAGAGAATTGGCGATGCGGAGGGATTATCAGGGCTGTCTGAAGTCACCTACAGTGAGGGAAACTTCAGCTCCACTCTTTTTGTGGGGGTAAAATTTCATTCCTTTGGCAAGTGGACTCTTCCATGTGAAGAGTTACCACATGTTACCACTTGGTGGTAACTCATTTCTACAAAAAATCCCCCATGCCTGAAGGCTGTTTAATCACACTGCAGAAGAGGCAGGTCTTTCCCAATGAAACCCATGTGAACTGTGGTCCTGCAGACATCTTGACCATTTGTCCTCTGCAGTCTATCAAAGAACCGTTGGATCATCTCTCAGAAGGCCCCAGAGATCACCCTGGGGTGTTTCTGACCAAGCAGGACAAGGGTAGTACCAGCCTGAAAATAAAGAGGGATTAGAGAGACAAATGTTGCTGAAGCAGTGCAAAGTGGTGACACAGACCTACAGCCCTGGGAAACATCAGTCCCGGGGTGCAGGGCTGGGTTGCTCTCTCAGACTCTGAGGACTTACTCTTCACATCTTCTTGCAGCAAGCTCTGCTATCTCCCTTCTCACCGCTCTTCGTACAAGCCTCTATCCTCTTACAGTAGCAATAATCTGTCATTATTCCTGACTTGCACTTTCCCTGATCTGGTACTTAGGAAAGTGAAAGTGTCATGTGCCAAGAGTAAGCAAATCAGGATTTTCAGAAGTAGTCCCAGCCTAATTCTTCAGCTGCGCACCCCAAAGCTAATCCCCCTCCTCCCACCCACCCGCACCAGCCCCGAGCACTTCAGAAATTCCCACCTGACAGCATCAACTAATGATGCTCCACACTGCATTAGTGCTGTTATTATTGTACTTAATGAAGTAAAGAATTGATGATGACTTTGAACTTTCTTTTTATTTGTTAAAGATCTTTCTTCATGGTAACAACCTAAACAGCCTTCACCAGCTAATACACCCTGAATGCCTGCCCTCTGAGTTCGGGGGGACTCTTCCTCCATATGACATGGGGACGTGGGCTCGAACATTACTCGGTCCTGACTACAGCGATGAAAACGAGTACACCCACACCTCCTACAACGCCATGCACGTGAAGCATGCGTCTTCCAACCTGGAGCGGGAGGCCTCGCCTAAACCCATGAAAAGGTTAGTACCTTCTTTGAAGTCGTCTCTTACTTGGCTTTCCAAACTGGTTTGGCACAAATCTAGCAGGAAGGGCTTGTCTGGCTCGGAGAAAGGCTGTAGTTTGGCAAACATTGAGGGTAAGGAGTGTTTCACCCTGGACTGCATTCACGGTGTGACAGGAGAAGGGAAGCTTCTCTGTGGAACCGTAATTACTCGTCTGATTACTGTGAAGGAAAACAAGGGGAAATTAATGGCCCCCTGCGCAGAGCATTACAGAAAGTATATCAGAGTGAGATGCTCTTCGGCATGATGTAGTGCAGCCAGCAGCACCACTTCAGTGCTGGTTCCTATTACTTGCTGCTGCTGTGGTGCTGCTGACCCCAGTTATTAACAATAAGGGGTTTACCGCCTCAGAAATGCAGCTTTTGTACAATGAACACCACTGCCCTCTAAAGGGAAAAAGGGTTAGTCTCCTCCTGCTGCTTCTGCTCTCACTTTCTCCGTCCAGCCCTGCTAAGGCAGCAGAGAAGCTCTTTTAAGATCTCTGATTTTAGATCTAGTGGTTTTGCACTCAGCTCTGAATGCTTAAAATTACACCTCTCGAGAGTGTCTCTCTCAGTGATTTGCACTGGTTGCGGAGATAGGGTGAGGAGGGTTGGGTTTGTGGGTGGTATGGCAGAGCCAACACCAGCTGCTGTGAGTGGTGGCCGGGTTGGCTCCCCTGCAGGAGTGTAACATCTGCCCTTGCCTCACCCTCTGCACCACACTCCTCAAAACTACTTTCAATGCAGATCACAGTGATGCTTTAACTCTGCTGCCACTTGATGAGTGCCGTGCTCACAGACACAGCGTCACTCTGCGTGACAAGGAGCGACCATCATTTTGTCACAGCAAAATCAAAGCTGACAACACAGACAAGCCATAATGCCATGCAATTAATTTTAAAAGTCTTTCATCTTCAGAGGAAAAAGAAATGCATTCTTGATTCACAGCTCCCTCCCGGGTTAGAGGGATGCCACGCTGCTGCTGCTGCAAAGTGAAGCCTCGTGCTGGAAACGGGCACGTGTACAACTGACGTTAAGTGCTGTGAGTCCCACGACTCACAGGGACACGAGACTGCAGGCCTACGACCCTTTGCAGGGTTGCAGCCACAGCATGAAGAGCGGTAGCCATCTGCATAGCCAGCAGTTCTCACTACTGACCAGCCAAGACTGGGAACCAGGATGACTTTACACAGCCTGTCCCAGACAGCTGATTTTAAAACAACTTTTTTTTTTTTTTTTTTTTTTAGTATTAGCAGTTGAACACACTGAATGATTTTAGAAAGATTTTAACTAAATATTCCATTATTATTAAAGCTTATATCAAGAGTGTATAATTTATGTAGCTTTATAGAAAGAAATCTGCAGTTTTTAAAAGTTTGAGGTGTTAAGAGCTGTTCACAGGTAAATCTTTGCTGAGGATCAAATCCTCAGCTGCAAAGAAGGGAAGGTCTTATCATGCCCTCGGGGGAGAACCTCAGCTTGAAAATGAGTTCAGTGACAGAAAACCCTGCCTCGAGGCAAAGCCTTCTTTTATAATCTGTTCACTAATACAAAAGTGCATTAATAGGAATATGGTGAGTGGATGAATCTAATTTGTCGTGTTGCCTCTGGGCAGGCTAGATCTAACTTTTAGCCTAATTTTGTTACTCGGCGGTTAAGTGAACCATCTGATCTTGTACCCTGTGGTCATTACTGGCTGTTAGAGGTGAAAAGTTCAACGCTTTGACAGATTTTCTCCTATGAGTATTTGCTTTGGTTCTTCTTCCCCCAAAATTACAGTTTGGCCTAACTTGAGGTAAAAGCCTTCGCTTAGGAAGCATAATTGTGCATTTTATTAGATTTATTAGACCTGATTTATAGCTAAGGCCTATTAAAAGTTCTACAGGCTTCTACCAGCGTTACCTGTCTTTATATATCCCCCCTTCTTGTCTCTTTAGGTTCATATGTCCAGCACAACAAGTTTCAGGCCATGGCTGAGACACCTGGATACTCTGGGGAGGTTTTCACTAGGCATAGGTGATCTCCCAGCATTAGTCTTCATCTTAAATATAATTCCCTCACAATTGCCTTATCATTTTTTCCCTTATTAAAGCAATTTTGCAGTTTCATAAAAATCTCTCCTCTTCCACTCACAGCATGAAAATCTTTAAACTCTTGAGTAAACATGGTAATTTTGTAAGCGTTGCTATGCTGAAATGTTGGGTTTAACAAAAAGAAGTGGCTGACCTTTTCTTTATCAGTTATATTCCCCTGAAAGGGGTAAATACATGAAGACTGAGCCTTCTTTGGTTTCTATAATTTAAGGATGAAAAGCCTTGCTGAACAATTATGAGTCTTCTCTCTGACTGATCAGATATCACTGCAGGTTTACCTGCCCAGTGATTAGCTACAGGGGAGGGCAGTGCTAATGAGAGGTGGATTTACCGCGGAGGCTGAGGGGACAGTGGTTATTCCCCCAGCCCGGACCACCATCCTGCTGCATGACAAGGTGCAGGGTTGCAGCTTGCCCCTCCTGGCCCTGCGACCATTTGCTGTAAAGTCATACAAGCATGTTCATGTTAGAGCTGCCACTGGACCAGTGCTGTGTTAAAGGTTTCTTAATCTTGGAGCTCAATGCTGCTAGAATAGCTTGGAGTCTTGCACTGTGACCACAGAGAAATGTCCCTGTGCGATGTAGTACCACCATCCTACACCTAGAGAGAAACTCACCGTGGGCACAACCTACTCCAAATACAGTGTCTAGCAATTTTAGTAGCAGAGGTGCTGAGAAATCAACATAGGAATTATCGATCTGGAGGAAAAATGCCAGGAAATGGAATCGGAGAACAACTGACTAAAATACCTTTGTAGCCACTTAATCTATGTTAGAAAATGAATGCAGAGGGGTAGAAAGAGGGCATTTTCAAGATGTGCCTGAGACCAAACTGAAGACATCACCTGGAAATAAAAATAAGTATCAAGATGCAGACCAGGAGAAAATGCAGCACTAAGCAGCAGTAGGAGGGAGTGAAGCTGGAGCAGGTACATGCCCATATGTTTGCTTCAGGACTGACAGCAGTGCTTTGGCTCCTGTCACCAGGGCAGATGCACATAAATTGAAACAAGTTCACCTGAGAGTTGTGAGGAGAGCAGAGGGCATATTTTTCCAGCAAGAAACTATGGAAAATAGTGGTTTATTCAGCCTCACAGAGCAAAGGTTGAAATGGATATGATTGTTCTCTGCAAATACAGGAGGAAATAAAAACTGGGTAGAGAGAACAGGCACTTGAGAAAAAGGACAACGTAGGCATGAGGTCAAACGGGTATAAGCTGACCAAAGTATACCTTGACTGCAAATTAGAGTAGGTTTGCTAGCCATCAGAGGAGCAAGTTATTGAAACAGCTTGTCAATATGATACCCTAACTGATACACGAGTGAAAGGTCTGATATCAGGTGACTACCAGTGGTCACAGGAGACTAGACTTGCCCCTCAAAGTCTCATTAGGTTCCAGTTTCTGCTCCCCTTAACAGCAATGGGGCCAGAACATTTCTTCTCCCCAACCACAGGCAGGGGTTGTTTTTCCTGTGACTTGAAATTGCACAAGATTTGTTTTCAAAAAAGAGTTCTCGTTTACTTCAGAGAGTGGAGGCTTTGTAGATGGAGAAAGGATTGAAAATCCTCTTAGAAAAAAGCTGCCATTGACTCTAGTTAGCGACATGATCTTGAAAATCTTGAGATTTGATCTATAATATGGAAAATCTTTAATGAAAACCATTGCAATTTTCATTTGTCCACCATTGGCCACACTAAGCCCCACTGGGGCAAAATCAAAACAGTGGAAATTGCACTCCTGTCTGCAGTATTATCTCACATCCTAGGAAAAATCCCAGAACCCAAGAACTGTATGAACAGATGGGAAACAAAGCAAAACAGCTGATGACTCCACATAATGAGTCTTAATGGCCAGGGAAAAAAAAAAAAAAAGCACCAACAAAAAAAGCAACAATAACAAAAATCCATTCAGAATATATCTGTTTATTAAGATTCAGCTCAGTGAATTTTGAAATGGGCAAGGTAATAAACACACAAACCAGCATTAATAAAGTTATAGCAAAGTCAGTTGAATCCGAGAGCTTGGCAACATCCATTTGATAATCCTGGCAGCAGCAATGGCAACAGACACTTCCCCTGTCTTGGGCCATCTCTTCTGAAAGGTCTGCATCCATGCAGGGAGCCTGTCACTTAGGGGCTGTAGGATTTGAGAGCAATGTAAATGGTGTGAAAATTCGGAGCACAGGGAAGAAAATCACCTCCCTTTCAGCTGTGGCCAAACCTTCTGTGAGCCCTGATGGTCAGAAAGGCGCCTTGGGTTGCTTTAGTCAACAGGGAGCTAGCACAAAAGCGAAGCATTTGCCTGAGGCACTCATGCTGGCTTTTGTTGATGAGCTGTTGTTTTTGGGAACAGCTGGAGGTTTTATCTGGGTGTGCAGTGTAATGAATAGTTATGTTGGATGGTTAAGCCCAGCAGTTACAGAGTCAGAGACTGCTCTCAACATCTCACTGTGCCAATAGTGCATACTCTTTTGGCCAGCCACAGTGGGAGAAGCATGCCCATATCTATTTGGGTACCTAACTGCAGTGAGCAAGCATCCCCAGTTGGAGAGGAGGATTCAGTGACTGGGGAACATGTGAAGGGGCTCAGTTCTTTGAAGCATTTCTTTTTCCCCCGGTGTCACCCTACTCTTACGCTTGGGTCCAGCGACAGCAAGTAACCTGCAGTAGCACATTGCCTCCCTGTGACTTGCTTTTCTTTACAAGATCTGTCTTTCTGCAGCTGCATCTGGGTCACTTCTTGATGTCTGAATGTGATCTTCAGTCCAAGTAACAAAGACTGTTCTCTGCCTTTGCTTGTTCCCCGTGCAGTCACCAAGGACAGCCAGGGAGATGACCATTCCTTCTCTCTCCCAGGCATCAAAAGAGCGCTTGCTTTTAACTTGCTGCCAGTGCAAACAGGTCTGAAAACCTAGTGCAATTTAAATTGCCCTGCAGAGAAAGGAAATTTTACCTAATGGCTACATATATATTCTGACCAAAGAATCTGTGCTTTTTAATCAAATTTATTTAATGAAAGATGAAATAAGGGTATCTTTAATCAAATTTGGGGTTAAAAATTATTCTTAGGATAAAAAAGATTGCAAGAGTGTTACCATCACCAAGTCAAGCTCATTAGAGATTCAGGAAATTCAGAGTTAGGGTAAAAGTTTAAAAGTAAAACTTTTAAAGTAACGCCACCATGCTAATTGTGGAAACGTACAATTCATGCATCACAACACCATTAACTTTTCCTGCTGTGAAGCAGAAACTTGAGTGCCTAAAGATGTGATGACCTGCCTAGTGGTTCAGCAAAAGCCCCCATATTAGGCATTTTGAAAATGCAGCAAAAAAACCTGTTGGAATACATTGCCCCACATTGTTGAGCCAGAGTGCGTGGAGTTTTATGTCCTAGATTAAAGTGAAAGGATTTTAAAGTACAGATTAGGGTTTGCCATTATTGCCTCCTGATGTGTGCGTTTTCAAAAGGACTGATCTTCAAATGAACTTTTTGCTGAAACTAAGTGTTGGTTCTCAGAAATGGAATTCTGCTCCCAGAAAGAAGGGTATCACAACTGGTGTACACTAATGCCTCCTGGAACAGTTTTAGATCCAAAAGGGGCCATTCATGGGGGTGACATATGTAAGGTTTTTATTTATTCAGACTGGTTCCTCCATATGCCCAGCTGGGCTGTGCAAGGCAGACCTTTCTAGCTGTTATCCTTGGCGTGACCTTAATGTTCCTTCACCATATGTTTCTGCTTTCATGGGTCATGTTTTGTGGGGGTTCACAGTCAGCACCAATTTACTGCAGAACTAGTAAAATACCAGCAAATAAAAATCAGTATGAAAATGTGTGAAAACTTCTCACTGCCCATGGATGGCACCTGGGTCGCTCTGCTTGTAGCTGGGGTGCTGTTCCATGTGTACTGGGGGAAAAGGGAAAGATTCCACGTAAACTTTCAGTTAAAGTGGCTCTCTAATATGCGAGACCTATGGTACAAGACTTATATTCACTATTTAATTATGAATTATTTCCAACAATGGAGAATTTCTGAATGCTTCTGTAGAAATGCTTCCCCTGTATGCAGGTTATGAATGAGATGTGTCTTGATAGTAAAGCAGGTGTCTCAGGGACATGCATATCACATAATGTATGCATTGCCTAGCAACATAGATTATTAGCTGCTGAACAGTTTTATGGTTTTTGACCAGAATTCTGCTAATACATCAGAGAAAAATGGAAAGGAGCCAGTGGATCTGGCATGTTGGCAGGTCGCGGGGAGACTGCAGGGGAGACAGTGCAGAATATCCTCAGGAGCCAGGAATGAGAGAAGCCAAGGAGGAGATCAGAGTCGTAAAGCCATGGCTGAACCAAGGACAGGAGGGATGGGTAGCTTGGTGCTGGTGGTCTCCTTGGGACAAAGCAGGAAATTGGTTGCTCTCTGAGGGTACTGACAGCATGGTTTTCATCTGTTTACAGCACTCAATTACCAGTGACCTGTGGACGGGTGCACAAACATAGGCTGGAGTTGGGAATGGCAGAACCAGAGCTGTTCAGGCTGCCTAAAATAGTGCATTGTAAATTATGTCTTCAGCTGGCTATAAATTTGCCAAAAGTTTAGTAGTTTAGATTAGAGACATGACACTTAATAAAACAAATGGTTTTACACTGCTTATGTCTTTTGCTGCCCTGTGAAAAATCCACCTACATCTGGCTGAGTTACAAGCCTTTGAAAAGGCAATTCACACATGGTCTGTAGAAACATATTTAATTTTAGCATTTAATGACCCCAAGGATTGCCTCATGCTTTAGCTTAGCCTCCCAGCATAAATAAACTTGTTCAGCTCTAGTTGATGGTTCAATGCTCACAATGTGCATCATTAGGGTGCAGAGGGTTTTTGTAATTACAACTTTTACTTGTGTTCACAACAACTTTCCCTGCACTAGGCCAGGCTGTAGCAACACATGGAGCTGGGATTTGGAAGACTGACAACCCATGCTCTTGGGGCTGCGTCCTCCACGCTGTTGGCAGGAGAATAGGAGAGATAAGGATTCAGCAGTGAATCCAGCTGAGATGCTGGGAACTGGTGGCACTGGGATGGGAATCCCAGGGTGGACTGAAAGATGAGGCAGGCATAAAGGACTGGAAGAAGCTGGGCTAGGAAGCACACCTGGTGGGCAAGCAAATGGGGATGCTTAGGGGGAGGGCTGATTGAAACCGGGAATGATCCTTTGGTTAAGCCTGTTGGGTTCAGCCCTGTAGAAGTGGATGTTGCTCTCCCTCTCTCCCCAAGCCCCTACATCAGCCTGGCAAGTCGATTAAACCAAATTTTGCACAGATGGTGAGATAGCATGTTGCTTATTTTCAGCCTGCCAAGCTATAGACTCTGGGGTCTAATTTCCAGAAATGCTCACCTGCAACTGAAATCAATGGGACATGTGCTTTGAACACACAAGCTGCCATGTAATGCTGAGTGCTCTGCAAAATCAAACTCTCGGCACTGGGAAATGGGCACCCCACATTAGAGAAATACTTGGACCTTAATCTCTCTGCGCTTCAGCTCTCCACATGCAAAACAGACATAAAAACCCCCTCGCAGTCATGCTATGGCAGTAAATGAATTAGCATTTAAGAAGCACACAAACACTATGTTGATGAACTCCACAGAAAAGCTCAGGAGGGAATTAACAAAGGCTATCTTCAGAGCAGGCTTGGAATAATATGCAGCAAATGTGTCACAGAGTCACACACTGTACCGCTAAAAGAAAGGAAGATAAATAGCCACTTATTAGCTCGGCACTATCTACCCTGAGCACTGAGGGAGGAAAGAGCCCTCCAAGAAAGAACAGTGCTTGTTTCTGGGGCTGGGGTGCAATGTGGGGGTCACAAAGCCCCCACGCACCCGACTGAGTGATTGTTGCTCCCACAACCTACATTTAGGCTTTTCCTGCTGTGGTGGAGTTTGACTTTCCAGCCTAAATAGTACATCTGCAGGGTTGCTTTCACGCCGCAGTGCGCTTCTTGTGAAGGACAGGAAATTTCTGATGTAGGCAAGGGGAGTAAAACTGACACCCTTTGCTCTCGGGGTTGCATCTTCTCTGTTATTGTCACACAGAAGTAAAGAGACTTTGAGTAAGTGGTATACCTGGTACAGGGAACTGGGGTCATTGGGATGGGATCAAAAAAGGCAGACTGAAGGACAAGGCAGGCATAAAGGACTGGAGTGCCTGAGCAAAGGGACGGGAAGCTGTTGGGCTAGGAAGAGAGTTTGGCATGCAAGGAAATGGGCAACGAAGATAGTGAAGGGTCTGGAAAATAAGTCTTATGAAGAAGAGCTGAGGGAACTGGGGCTGTCTAGTATGGAGAAGAGGAGGCTGAGGGGAGACCTTATCACTCTCTACAACTTCCCAAAAGAAGGTTGTAGTGAGGTAGGTGTTGGTCTCTTCGCCCACGTAACCAGCGATAGGATGAGAGGTAATGGCCTCAAGTTGTGCCTGGGGAGATTTAGATCGGATATTAGGAAAAATGTCTTTCCTGAAAGAGTGGTCAAACATTAGAACAGGCTGCCCAGAGCCGTGAATTCACCACCTGGAGATATTTAGAAAACGTGTAGATGTGGCACTTTGGGGCATGGTTTAGTAGGCATGATGGTGTTGGGTTGATGGTTGGACTAGATGATCTCAGAGGTCTTTTCCAGCCTTAATGAGTCTATGATTCTATGAAATGGGGATGAGCAGGAAAAGCATGAATCCTGATGACAGGAGTGTGTGTGTGTGTGTGTGTAATATTCATAAAGTGGGAAAAGAAAATTTTTCTTCATTACTTGGCCTGTATTTCTTTTGTTTGGATATCATATTCTGCACAGTCTCACTGAATCTGCTGTGAATTGGTGCTGACTGCTACTGTAGTGTTGTCTCTATTTGGCCTTATGGCTAGGCTTATCTTTTGGTGGGTGACTTACTGTAAACCTGGGGCTTAAGGGTCTTCCAAGAGCTGTGGAGGAGTCAGTCTATAACAAGGAAAGGGAATGGAGAGGACAAGCTCTCACCCATGCCTTTCCCCTTCCCTGGACTTAGGATGTGACTGAGGCAAGATCTTGGCACAGAAAGTCCGAAGCACTTAGAAGCAGGAAATAACAGGCAAATCCACACTGATAAATCAAAAAAGACCAAGGTGTGCACCCTAATTCCAAGGTTGGTGGTGCAGACCAACTTCTGTCTGTATTGCCCTGGGATAGCCTCTGCTAGAAGAGTCTGGCTGCATTTGCCCTGCATAGCGCATGGCTCTTGCTCTCCTCTGGGTCTCAGTGGCTTTAAGACATAAGGGTCTATGTGCTATGCCAAATACTTAAGTATTTCTCTATGTTTTTGTAGTTCAGAGTGTCTGCAGTAAGCTGAGAGCTGAGTCATAGCCCACCAGAGAACTGTTTTTGCAGCAAGTGCCAAAGGGTATGTGCTGCTTCCCCCAGGGTATGCGCTAAGGGATGGGTTGGGACAGGGTGCACAGCTGGCCAGGCCATGGCTAGAGCCAAATGTGGAGCATTGTCATCCCTACTGCTCTTTGGTGCAGACTCTGCAGTGAGCTGTGCCCAGGGTGTGGGGAGAAGTAGCTGGGGACAGCTGTCAGGAGAGGAGGGGCGTGGAGATTGCCGGTGGGCGAACTGGAGGCAGAAGGGTCTCATGCTGGGGGTTCACTCTGCAGCAGGCGCCTCTTTAGCAGTGTAGATGCACTCACAAAGACTCCTTCACACATGCAGTTAAGCACCGATCTGGGCCATGGTCACCCCTGGCTTTGATGTGCCAAGGCACTACTCAGAGACCTCTCTCTAGGACATGCTAACCATCAGGTAGAAAGATGGTCACTGCTGCCACGGTGGCCACAAAGCCAGCTCCTGTTTGGGAAGCCCAGCAGCTTGTCTCCATTGTCCTGTGGGTGAAGCACTGAGCTGGCAGTAAGGTTAAACCAGAATTTTCATGCTGCTTTGCCCCCTGACAGACCGTGTCAGTGGATCACTTAACCAGCTCAGCTGTGCCCCTAGACACGGATGCTGCTTCATCTCTTTGAAATGCTGCGGTTGGTGTATAAAAGGCCTCCGCTGCACAATGATGCCCTGTCTTAATGCAGAGCAGTGAGCCAGCGCAAGTGCAGAAGCTGCAGAGTTGCATTAGCAAGAGGTTTCAGCAGGGCTTATTAGCCTGGGCAGAGAGCCATGCTTCATGGCTTCTGTGCTGGAGTTCTGCACCGCTGAGCAGAGTTTGCCTGCATCTGCCTGCACCACCTGTGGGAGCATACATGTCTTTCAAGATGTCTTGCCTGTGCATTTCATTTTCAAGTGCTTTAAATACTAAAAGAGCACCTTTTACCACAATTACTTCACACCTGCACATCTGCATAGTTTCTGTAATACCGGGGAAAAAAAAATCCTTGGTTTTGCCACCTGATGAAGACATACTCTTGAAGTGTGTTGCAGAGCACACTCTGGGGTGTTGCACCCTTCTCTGCAGCCTGATGGGGAGGGAAGAGGGCAGAGAAAGAAATGCCCCTCAGACCTTGTCAATACAAAAATTCACGTGATTTAAAAAAAATGCTTATTATGTTCTGTAAATGGAATGAGTAACTGGGAGATGAACAACCCCGAGGTGCTGGTGAAATGGGAAGGGAATTAGAGGGAAATGAGCAGATGGGAGGTGAAAGGTAGGTGAGTAGAGACACATGATGTGATCTGATTGATTGGCTGCAGTGTGTCACTCAGAGCTTGAAGCCTCCTGCACTTGGGGAAAAAAACATACCACCCTCCTCCTTCCTCCACAAAACCCTCCAAAGGAAGGCCAGCACAAATGTAGTATGTCCTCATTCCTGTGGGCTGCAGCACATCAGCATCGCTGTGATGAAAAGCATAAAATGAGGCATCAGAGAACTGGAAGATGTCTTTCAAGGCAGGCATGCCATGATGTGCTGGCAGTTGCTGTTAGCTCAGTGCAGGATTTTGGTATCTTATTTTTTATGGGAAACAAAACTGATACCCAGCAATATCGTCAGTATCACAGGAACGTCAGTTCCTGTGAGCTGATTCACTCCAGCTGTACTCTGACAAAAGCCTTCTGAAAACAGTGCAGCTAGAGGGCCTGCATCCAGTCTTCTTACACGTTTTTTGACTGAATTTGAGATGGTTGCATTAAAATGACCACACATGCATAAAGCCATCTGCTTTCTTAGATATTGATATACATACCTATGCAGTGCTGTCATTTGAAATATATGGCTGACCTGCTGGAGAAACAGCTGGATAGTGTTGATTTTCCAGGCTTTCAAATATTCTTGCTGAATGGTAAAACAACCATGGGGGTTTGATTGATGCTTTAAATGGAGCACATTCAAATGGTACCTAGGCTTCAGAAGTGACACTGAGAATTCATTTCTCTTTCCATTTTCATTGTGCTCTCTCCTAAGCAAGGTTATCTGTCCTTGGAAACTGGGCTAGGAAAGTCTATGGGCATTGACTTCTCTGTTAATCACTCCAGACTTTGTTCCCAGCCCATGGTGATCATGTTGTACTTTTATAGGACCTAAGTCTCCTGTATCTATCATGTTAAAGACAGACAGGCATGGGGTCTGCCAGCTCAGGGCCTTATGCAGTGATCTTATCTGTGCGGTACAAACAATTTTCTACTTGTGTGTGAAATTTAACTCAACCAGATGCCCCACACCTGAGCATCTTCCATACTGGTTACTGAGAATTTTTAGCTGAGAAAGGAAGGGGATCTTGACAGGCTGGATCGATAGGCTGAGGTCAATTGTACGAGGTTTAACAAGGCCACACGCAGGGTCCTGCCCTTCGGTCACAACAACCCCATGCAATGCTACAGGTTTGGGGAAGAGTGGCTGGAAAGCCGCCTGGCAGAAAAGGACCTTGGGGTGCTGGTTGACAGCCGGCTGAATGTGAGCCAGCAGTGTGCCCAGGTGGCCAACAGCAGCCTCGCTTGTGTCNAGAAAGCCAGGTGGCTTTGAATTCAAATATACTAATATAAAATTCCAATGTCCTGCAACACATGCAGGACATGTGCCACATTTCAGGTGTGTACTGAAGGTAATAATAGTTTGAGGCAGTCACGGCTGTGATATGCAGGAAACGTTGCCTCCTCATTCATGGAACCTGTTCCCCCTGGTGTTAACAGATGATAACTCATCAGAACAGGGACCAGAATGTAGGTAAGCCATGAATCCTATGTTTAGAAGAGGTCAGATGAATTACACCATGAGAATGTCTATTTCTCGCTGCTATTTATAGCACAGAGAGACCATAGTTGTCTGATGGTGAGATGAATCATAACACAAGTGACTAAAATGTAGTAGTATGAGGAAGAGGCCAATGCAATTACTATTTCCTGCTTAGATGATTAATTCATATTTGGCCCAGGCCAAAATGACTTTGACATGTCTTGAACGTTACAAACTAGTTGCATTCATCCTGCAGAAACAACACCACAGGTGAGACTCTGCTGCCTAAATATAGGCATCTTGTATGATTTTAGGTACTGTGATATCCTCTTGGCCTCCATCTGTCACTCCAGAAGGACATGAGTCCTCTACAGCTCTTCTATAAATCCTGGGTCATAAAAGTCAGCCATGGAAGGTTGCCTCGGATACCCTAATGTGCCTTAAATGGCAGTAGGTATCTACATGTAGCAGCTGAATGTTATCCACACTGTCAAATTTGACACCTCGAAGGCATTATGGACTTGGAAAGAAAATCATTGCCCTGTAAGGATAGAGAAACGTGAATTGGGATGGTTCAGAGAAGCTGGTATTTCTGTGGGCACAATATCATAAAAAGGTTGAGGAAGGGACCTCTGGAGATCATCTACCCAACCCCCTGCTCAGAGCAGAGTCAGCTAAAGCAGGTTGTCCAGATAGATTTTTAGTAAGTATCTCTAAGCACGATGACTCTACAACCTCTCTGGGCAACTTGTTCCAGTGTTTGTCCATTCTCCCAGTAAAAACGTTTGTTCTTACATTAAAATGGAAGTTCCTGTATTTCAATTTGTGCCCGTTGCAGCTTCTCCTGTCACTCGGTATCACTGAGAAGAGTCTGGCTTCATGTTCTCTACTCCACCCCATCACGTATTTGTACACATTGGGCATCAAAATAAAAATGTTTTTGTCTGATGCCATGAACTTCTGCTTGCCATACGGGTACCAACAGAACAGCATCCGCAGCATTTGCAGGGGCAAAGCTTAAACTGAGCTTGCCAAACAAGGAGAGTTCTGAACTGCTCATTCACCATTTTACATCAAAATGGCCTAAACTGTCATGCTAGAAGGTGTTCTGGTGTTTTTAATGCAAAGATGGCTGAAAATTACAAGGACAAAGGTACTTTGGTGCCTGATTCAATTTATTTTTAGGAGATTAAGGTGGAGTTAGATACCCAAATGCTTTTCAAGAACCATCATCAGGTTCTACTTAAAAATTTGAAACATGATTGTAAAGTCCTCTGAAGAAAATGTTAACACAGTTAAAACAGCTAGCAGTAATTTTAAACCAGAAACTGGTCTTAGTCTTAGGTTTAATCCTAGAGTCAGCATACAAAACCCCCTACTGTAAACTTGCACATACCTAGAATACAACTGCTTTCCTTGAAGTGAATATGTGTGTTAGATAGACAAAAGCAAGATGAAACCAACCTGTAGGGTGCATTCTTTCAAATAATATTTGTCTTATATTAATTTCTACAGCCGCAAAATATAGTTACTGGTCAGCTGAAAATGCTTTCTGCAACAGTGGCCTATTGCAAATCATCCTTTCTCTGTCGTTAAATAAAGTATAGCTATAGAATACATATTCCAGGATGTTCTAGGCCAGTAAAACATCTCTCTCACTCTAAGTTATTGCATTAGATTGGGAGCTGCATTGATATATATTGCCAAAATGCTTTTCTGAGCATCTATGTTTTTAATATTTACCATAAATGAAGAACATAAAAAAGTATTATAGAATCTTGTTGAGAATTGAATAATTTTCTTTTTTTCCCTACATAAAATTTAAGTTAAAAACAAAACAAAACATTTTTCAGCAAATGAAAAAATGATGCATTTGGAAAATGGAAGTCCAAACACAACAGCAAGTACTTTATTGTGGTACCTTGGAAAATAGTGATGATGGTTCAAATCACTACTGTGCTCTTCAGATAAAGGTCTGAACTGCTTATTTTAGGATAGGGGGCTAAATAGCTTCTACCAGAAAAGGAAAAGAGTTCATTGCTGCAGAGCTTGACAGATAATAAAATCTCAGTTGGATCTCTCTTCATGTTATTCAGAAGGGCTGGGCATAGCATTTGAATCATTTGGCATCTTGAATTTGGAGGTCAGGTGGGCTGCAATGCATTTACTCGGTGCTCTGGCTATTGCGGCTCTGCATGAAGAACAGCAGTGTGGGACCTGCATACAGAGTTTGGGATTCTTTTCCTCCCAACCTGGTGTGCATCTCAGTACCTGTATGGAAGAGAAACTGGTATCTTGCTGTTACAGATGCAAGACTTTTTTTTTTTTCTGTAATGAGTTGAGAGCAGAGATAATCAGCAGTGATCACAAAAGGCAAAATTGCAAGATTTTTCACATTTGACTTAAAGCAGAAGCTTTCCGCTGTATGCTCGCAAATGCTCCAATGGATCTGCGACTTTTTATATTCATTGTAGGGCAGTGGGTCAGACAGAAACACTACATTGGTGACAAGTAGTAGTCAGGTACTGTTTAATAATAATTTAATCTTGAAGTCCAGAAAATAAACACCTGTTGACGTTAGGATTTGAATCCATTCTGTATCACTTTCAAAGCCACATGATTAGTTTTTACTGCTACATACTAGAAGTATGTAAATTGCCATTTTGCATAATCTTCTGAATCAGTTGCTTTTCTATACTAAAATGCAGTCATAAACATTATGCATGTCACATTACTGTAAAAAATACACAGTGAAAACATTTGGGCAAACATATTTTCTTTGAAAATTTTGGCATAAAATCTTCCCATTGAGTATCCAGTTTTTGTTATTTCTCTTTGGAGAATATTTTTTTTTAATGACAAATTTTTATTATGCTTTAATGAAAGCTCCAGGCATAAGAAAAATAATCATACAAGTTATTCACAGTCATGGTATTCATTCCTGATCAAGTGCTGCAGTACCAAAGGGTGCAATTTACTAAGGATTCTTATCAAAAGAGAGGTGATATCTCATCTCATGAAATAGCTAAGGCTTAAACTGAGGTTGCCATAGTGAACAACTGGGAACTACAATCACATCCTGTAGGGCATGAGAGCTACCCCTAACTCTAAAAGCAATCCATGGGAAAACTGGCTCTTTAAAAATATACTATGCAAATACCTTGGCTGGATTATTCTACCCCTACCTTTGAAAAAGTTCCCTTTTTAAAAATTCCCAATTCACAGAGTAATTTTGTTCTAAAGCTCATTGCCCACTCCAAATTGGGAGGCAACTTCTAGCCCAAACCAGAGAAAACAGAAGATAACAAATCTCTGTAACAATAAACTCATCAATTCCTCCTTCCATAGTTCAGTGAGCAAACACTGGAGCACACAGACCTCGGAATATGTAATAGTCTTGAATAGTCCCACTAGTTTAAGCCCATTCAGCTTTTGTCCTGCAAGAAATCATGATGCTCTTTCTCTTATGTCTACTCATTTTTTAGATGTTTTGTTTTGTCCATTAGCAGCAAAGGATAAACTATTCTTCCCACCTTGAAAACAGAAATTAATCTAAAATGGACTAGCCCTAAATAAAGTTCTCCTTCAGAGGTGTAGACAAGGAGATAAATTGCAGGACTGGGCACACCAGAAGGTCCCTTATTGTCATATTAATTCTGGCTTCTTCATTGATCTTGGGTAAGTCATGAAACTCCTACATCAGTAAAAAATATGATTTATCTACTTGTCTTTCTTGAGATTTGTAAACAGCATGAGCTGAGACTCACTCCTGCAAGCATGTGTACAAATGACTTTGCTCGTGCAAAGTACTCCAGTAAGCAGCTGCACAAGCAGTTTTGCCTAGGAAGACTTTAAGGACCAACAGATCTCATGGTATCTCAGGATCAGGCCTTTAAGTTGCTGTGTTCAGCATAATGGATAGTAGCTAAGCGCTGAATATTTTGAAAGCATTTGAGACATGCAGTGAGTCACATTCTTAGAATCATAGAATC